>SZWC01005279.1:99655-121040 GCA_023375785.1 Penium margaritaceum
CAACAGCAACGAGCAACAACTAGCAACAACAACTACAACAGCAGCTAGCAACAGCAGGAGCTGCAGCTGCTCGGAGCCCGCTGCTCGCAATGAGCAGCGAGATGTGACTAGCGAGCTCACTGCTCGCAGCTTGCAACGAGCACTGAGTAGCAAGCTCGATGCTCGCAGCTCCCTGCTTACAGCAAACAGCGAGCTCACTCTGAAGAGCAAAGGAAAAAAACAGAACAAAAAAGGGAAACACAAAACAAACCCCCCATCCCGCAAGCAGCCCTGTAGCGGCTGCAGCCACCACCACAGCCGCTGCAGTCGCCACAACAGCCATAGTAGTACGCACCAACTCAGCAACAGTAGCAGTAGCAACAATAGCAGCAGCAACTCTTACTACAACAACAGCCGCAACAGTAGGAGTGGGAGTAGGAGCTGCTGCTGCAACTTCAATAGACAAGCAACAGTACCAATAGCTGTAGCAGTAGGAGCTGCTACTACTCTGCAGGTGACACAGCAACGACTCCAACAACAGCCGCTGCTTACGTTCACCATCCTCAGCTGATGTCATTGTTGATATCAATGCTAACGTCAACAACAACAACAAATTCTACAGCAGCAACCCTATATATAATGCAACAATAGCTACTAACGCCAGCCATCCTAGACTGACGTCACTCTTAACGTCGCTACTGAAGTCAGCAACACAAAACAAGAAAGGGGATCAAGGAGAGGAAACCAAACACCATGGCAGAGAACAAAGAGGGGTCCTTCTTGATCGGAGGTCCCCCCTTCTTATTGTAATTGCAGCAGTTGTAGCAGCAATAGCAGCAGCAGCTGTCACCGCTGCAATAGCACCAAGAGGGGCAGCAGAAGCAGCAGCAATATTAAGGCAGCAGCAACACACGCGATAGTACTAGCAGCAGCAATAAAAGCAACTGTAGTAGTAATAGCAGCACCAGCAATAACAGCAATAGCAGTAGTAGGAGTAGTAGCCACAACAAGAGCAGCAGTATCAGAAGCAGCAATAGGAGCAGCGCCAACACCCCGCATACTCTGTTGTAGGTCATGCTGGCATGACAGATTTGCTCGCCGCTTTGTGCCACCAACTCGCAATGCTGACACACCAGCTAGGAGCACTACAGCTGCAGACACCGTTGCCGCAATAGCAGCCGCAAGAGCAGCATCAGTAGCTGCCATAGTAGCAGCAGCAACAGCCACCGTAGCAACATCAACAACTTCTTCAAGCACATTTTGTTCCACCTAAGTACGTGAGCCTTGCGGTCTCCTACACCACGCATTACTTGGTGTAGCAACACACCCAACGCCAGTAGCAGACGGTGACGTCAGTCCTAGGCTCCACTCTAGGTGCCGGCCGCAGGCCAAAGGACTTCAAAACTCGCCACCGCCACTTTAAGGTGGCGACTAGTTCTGGAGCTGGGAGCTCAGCTTTTGGATCTAGGCACTGGGTGAGAGCTTGTTGCCCTACTACGTCCTACCCTTCGACTCCACCCAGGTCAACCAGGTATATGAAGCTAGTCGTGCCATACGTGCCCTCGTCCCTGTGGCCCCTTCAGCTGCACGTCTTGTCCTTGAGCACTTCCTCAGCGACCTCACCACTGGTGCTCTCCCTGACTGGGTAGCGGCGTGGCACGTACTTACGCGGCCTCATCGCCTTTCCAGTGATGCCGAGACCAGCGACCTGATCTAGGAGTTCAACTCCCTCCGCATCGGGTAGACCGAACCATCACCTCCTACTGGCAGCGTACAAAGGACATCCTGCGCCGCCTCGGAGACGCCGCACCACCTCCTCTCTTCACACTTCTGACTATCAAGCCCGACGCCACCGACCCATTCTCCGACGTCTTTGTCCATTACTCCCAGGACATCCTCACCGCGATGGTTGCCGAGGGTACCCTCATGCCTTGGGCAAACAAGCTCTTCCTCCCCATGAAAGAGGCTCATAAGGAGTCACACATCCATCACACATAGTCCCTTGCCTCTCTTGCCATCTCCTGTGTGGCCTATGCCGCCCCAACAGCAATAGCATTTTCTGGCACCATCCCGTCTGGAAAGAAGAAGCACAGGGGCAAGAAGGGCAAGGGCTCTGAGCAGCAGTCTAGCGGATCCGGCGGTTCCAGCCTGGTCTGCCATAACTATGGCCAGTTGGGACACGGATGGTACACGTATCCACTCCCAACTAACGAGGCTCGCGTCATTACCACCATGCGTCGCTAGTGTGAGTATCGCCTTACCACCACTGTCATGACCATTCCTGCTCCTACTACACTTGTGCCGCTCGTGACGACTCCACCGTACTATCTTCTGCAGCCATCCACGCCCGCTCCTCCGTCACCGGCACCTCAAACAATATCTTCCTCCTGCTTCCTGGACTTCGGCGCCATTACACCGTAGTCTGTCTACTCGGTCAGACCCTCTAACCGCAAGCTTTAGCTAGAGCAGTTCATCACACTTTAGTTCGGCCTTCCTTGCCCTTCTCTCGAGAAAATTGCGAGTTGCGTAGTCACTAGTTCCTCCCTACCCTTCATGACAAAGTCTGTGCTACAATTGTGTCCTGTATCTTCATCCACACCATCCTCTGCCATGCCTTCCCCACCCGCTCCTCTTTGTGATGACGTCGCCTGGATGGATGACTGGCAGTCCCGGTTCGCACCTTCGTCCACCACGTCAGCATCGCTCGTCCATTCCCATGTGACTGTGAGCTACTTGGCCACACCGGTCCAGGATCCGTCAAAGACCTGGATCATCAATCCCAGCACCATGCATCACATAAGGGCCTCGCGTGAGGCCTTCAGTGTCCTTGGTCCCATCACTGATGTCACCGGGGTTTGGACAGGTTCAAGTGAGGTCTTACCAGTTTGTGGTGTCGCCGTTGTTCGTTACTGTGGTCCTGCTAATGATGTCTTCGTGTCTCATGTCCTCTTCGTCCCTGGCCTTGAGCTCAGCCTCCTGTCTGTTACCGCTCTTGATCACATGAGCATGGACGTTCTACACTTGCATGGTACTGGCAATGTATTGTTGTGTCTATTAAGTCGTGTCGTTTTCCATGCCACTGCCCATGGCAACTTGTGGCACGTACTGTGCCTATCTACTTCTACCTATGTCCCCTCCTCATTGGAAGACATTGGCCACGTGTTTGTAACTAGCCCACAATCTCCGCAGCACATGCGTCTCGTGCATTCCTGCCCCTGTCACGTGCAGTCTGCCGCTGTTGACAGCATGCTTTGAGCGCAACCAGCCACGGGCCTTGAACCAGCATCCTTTCCTCTGTAGTATCCCACTGAATGCATTGATTGCGCTCAGGGTAAGATGCAACATACCACCTACACCTTCTCTGCCTCTTTGCCTCTCTACCTCCTGAGCACTCGCTCCGCTCGACTTGGTCCACTCTGATGTCATGGGTCCCCACCCAAGAGAGTCTGTCGGTGAGCACGATCGTTATGTCTTGACACTTACGGATGACAACTCATGCTATCGCTAGATCTTTTGCCTTTGGCATAAGAGCAACGTTGCTCCCACCATTCGGGACTGACTTGTCTGTGCTGAACGCGAGTGTGATCGCCCCCTTTGTCGCTTCCGTTCCAATCGTGGGGGTGAGTTTCCAAGGGAGACCACATTCTTCCTCGCCTCCGATGGTGTCCATCATGAGACGTCAGCGCCTTACACGCTTGCCCAACACGGCGTCTCTGAACGCTAGAACTGCACCATGGCCAACGCTGTCCACACCATGCGGATCAAATCCGGCATCTCTGACGGCTTCTACTTCGAGGCCATGACCTACATGATGTGGGTCTGGAACCAAATTCCCCATGGATCCATTCCATGTTTGACCACACCATACCAGGAGTGGTGTGAAGAGCATGCCAACCTGCGTCCGGCCCGTGTCTGGGGCTGCGTAGCCATTGTGTGGTTACCTGCCCCATACCAAGGTGGCAAGCTCGAGCCTCGCGGTCGTCCCTGCACCTTGGCATCTCACGTCAGTCAAAGGCATGGCATTTTTGGGATCCCACCCGGTGCTGCATCGTCAAGTCCTGGGATGCCCTCTTCTTTGAGGACCTGTTTCCCCATGACCTCCTTTGCTCCGTGCGTCGATGATCCTCTCATCGCGTGCGGGAGTGGTAGGTATGTCCTCCGTCCAGTCGCGTCTGGGCATTCCATCGTCTTCGCCCGCGGGTCTGTCTGCGCCTGTTTTCCCTTTTCTTATCCGTCAACCCCTCAGGGCTGACTGCCCCATCTGTGTTTGACATCCCCTCAGAGCCGGCTACCCTGTTCATGCCCGCCAGTCCCTTAGAGTCGATTGCCCCGTCCCTGCTAGCCAGCCCCTCAGAGCTGGTTGCCCCGTCCGTGCTCGCTAGCCCCTCACAGCCGGTTGCCCCACCCGTGCCCGCTAGCCCCTCAAGGTTGGCTGTCCTGTCCGTGTCCGCCAGCCCCTCACATCCAGCCACCCCGTCTGTGTCCACCAGCCCCTCAGGGCCGGCTGCCCCGTCCGTGTCTACCAACCCCTCACGTCCGGCCTCCCCGTCCGTGTCTGCCAGCTCCTAAGGGCTGGCAACCCCATCCATGTCCGCGAGCCCCTAAGAGCCGGCTGTCTCGTCCGTGTCCACCAACTCCTTACGGCTGGCTACCCTGTCCATGTCCGTGAGCCCCTCAGGGCCGGTTGCCCCGTCCGCGTTTGCAAGCCCCTGAGGGTCAGCTGCCCTGTCCATATTAGCGCGCTACACACGTGGTCTGGGCGGGAGCCTTAGACACAAGCTGACAATGAGCACTCAGGTTGCCTCCTCATGTCCTCTCGCGCCAAGATCCCCTGTCATTACACGTGGCTCCTCACCTCATGTCAGACCCACTTCCACAGTTGTGAGTGGGGACCCCGGCACTAAGGCACTTGGCTTGGCCACACTGTTAGTTATCGCTGACCTACATCCAGGGTCATCTTTGGGCTATGCCTTGCTCCATTAGGAGCACCAGTATGTCGTTGCCACCACGCTCACGCGGATGCCACCAGGTGCGCAAGATGCGCGCATCCTCACTGTCCGCCCCACAGAGCAACTAGAGAACCCAACCACCCTTTGTGAGGTTCGTGCGTCTCCCAAGGCCACTCATTGGGAGGTTACATGTGCCGAAGAGCTTGCCGCCATTCGGCAACATCACGTCTATGAGCTCGTTGACCTCCCCTTGAGCCGTAAGGCCATCAGCGCCAAGTGGGTTCTTTAGTAAAAATGGAAGCAAGATGGGTCCTTGGATAAGTACAAGGCTCGTCTTATAGCCAAGGGGTTTGCTCAGGT
This sequence comes from Penium margaritaceum, assembly GCA_023375785.1. NCBI lineage: Eukaryota > Viridiplantae > Streptophyta > Zygnematophyceae > Desmidiales > Peniaceae > Penium > Penium margaritaceum. The sequence goes on from SZWC01005279.1 coordinate 104,944, forward strand.
CTGTGGGGTCCACTATGACCAAATCTTTGCCCAGGTTGGTTGGTTCTCCACTAGTCAGGCATTGTTGAGCCTGGTTGCCTAGCACGGGTGGTAATTGCACTAGATAGATGTGAGCAACGCCTTTCTCCATGGCTCACTGCAGGACGAGGAGCTCTACATGGTGTAGCCTCCAAGCTTCGACGATGGCTCCCGCAAGGTGTAGAAGTTGTGGAAGGCCCTCTATGGCTTGAAAAATTCACCGTGCTGTTAGAAACAGGAGATCATTCCTACGCTTCTCCACGTCAGCCTCCTTCACAGCTTTGCAGATCCTGCACTGTTCATCAGTCCACGAGGTTAGACCCTCGTCGTTGTCTTGGTGTATGTCGACGAACTCCTCATCGCATCGCAGGATGTGCCTGCCATCGAGCGGGTCAATCACCTGCTCCATGTTGCCTATACAATGAAAGACCTTGAGCCAACACGAGTCTTTTTGGACATGGAGCTTGAGCATGATGACTCTGTGGGCATTCTGCATGTCCATCAGGCTGCCTATCTCCAGACCTTGTCCGGGCGTTTCGCTGAGGACCTGCCCCTTGAACTGAGAGCATCCTCACCCATGTCGCCCGATGGTCAGACGATGCTCAAGAGCTCTGATCTTACGGTAGTGGGGGAGCCATTAGACGTGACCAGGTATTTGAGTCATCGGGTCACTGATGTTCCTAGCGACGACGACGCGTCCAGACATTGCATTCGCCGTCAACCTCCTGACACGGTTCTCTTAGGAGCTCTGTCACCTACACTTTGAGGCCGCAATCTGAGTACTGTGCTACGTCATCTTTGCCCCACGATGAGGCCTCATGTTTTGTCGACAACCGTCCGTTGTGGTGAGGGGATACAACAACAATGACTAGGCCGACAGTCCGACCGGTAAGGGTCGTACTAGTTCGATCTTCATTGTTGGCGGACCGACTGTATCCCGGCAGAGCGGCAAGCAAGGCTGCATTGCGCGGAGCACTGCTGAGGCTGAATTTGTGGCCCTTGGTTCTGGTGCTTGTGAGAGCGTGTGGCTGCGCCGCCTATTGTCTGAGTTGCGTCGGTCAGTCCTGTCCATCACATTGTACAATAACAATCAAAGTGCCTTGGCAATTGCTGACAATGACGGCGTGCATCACACTTGCACAAAGCACATCAGTAGCGAGTATCACTATGTGCGTTTGTTATTGCATGAAGGCAGCATCAGCATTGCGTGGGTTGAGACAGCATGGCAGTTGGCTGATTATCGTACCAAGGCACTGAAACATGACTCGGTCAAGAAGGCTATGAGTACAGTCGTTGTGCAAATGTGAGGTTCTCTTTCTCCCTGTCCGCTTGGTCTCTACGCTCTGTGCCCGTCCATGTGCACTCCACCTGTGTGTCATGGGGGAGTGTTGGTTTTAGTCTCACATCTCTCACTTGTACTCTGTTGTGTCCTCTCGGCTTGTGTACATTGGCGTGTACATTATTGACGGTGTGACGCAATGCCAATGGAGTGTCGTCCGGTAGAGATGACGCACACAGCAGCCTACACGCAGTTTCATGGAGTCTCCTCCCTCCTTCGTGCTCAGCTCCATTGGCAGATCTCCTCAGTAGTCGTGACGTCGGCAAGCACTGTCGCTACTTATGCTTCCTACACACATCCAACGTCATTTCTGACTGCACTATTGTGTTCGCAGCGCTATGTCATGGCTAGAGTCCAAGGTTTCATGATTTTCTGGCATTGTTGGTATCTGGGATTAGCGTACACGTTGCGTGGGTTTAGGCAGCCACAACTCTGTTGGTGTGTGTAGCTTCTACCCGTCACAAGCCACGGCCGTGGCAGTTACGGGTGCACCAGGAGCTGATGGTTAACGGCGGCCGCATTGGAGATCGTGATGACCCGACGGGACTCCGGATCATCCAGGGACTTATCCATCAACTACAACATGACTGGTGTGACGCGGACGATGCGTCTCTACAGCCTGACTGGCTCGTCTGCCGTTGCTAGAGTTTTCTCGGTGGTTGAGACCCACATACCCGGTAGCCTGTACCGGTGTGATGAGGAAACCTGCAACTTTGTGTGTACTTCATGTTGTGGAAAGAACACGCTGACGTCTCGGTACTGCACTCGTACATTTATGGGTGCTCTTAGTGCAGTTCAGAGTGCTCTAGAGTTTTTTCGGTGGACAGGCCATTTTGGCCGATTTCCTTGTTTTTCTTGCTATTCGTGTCTGTATGATGCAAACTCACCTTGCATGGGTCCGTTACGTAGACCTCATCGTTCTGCACGTTCTCGTGTAGATGGCGGGTGATTCTCACACCTGAGCAGTGAGTTACGGCCAAAACTGTGGTTTTAGGCCAGTTTGAGCAGGTACAAAAATACCGCCGCCCCTAGCGACTCTAGGCAGCCAGCAACGATTTTGACTGATTGTTGCTCAGTTGTCATCTTTCTCTCTGCATGTGTTTATTAATTGAAGCACATTTGACACTAAGTCGTGTCGTCTAGCCAAACCCTTGCCGTTTCGCGTCCGAACTGTGTTGACGCCGCGAGCTGACTGAGCGCTGACGCCCAGTCAGTGGCAAGCGTACTAGGAAGCTTCCTAGAATCTTCTCATGGTATCAGAGAAAACGAGCCACATCTCGTTGTGCTATGCAGCAGAGACACAGCAGTAGTGAGTGGCAGCAGCAGCAGCCACCCATAGTAGCAACAGTAGATCCTAGAGGGACCCACCACGACTTCGTCGTAGCAGAGCGGTGGAGGTAGCAAAAACAACGTCGGCAACTACAAGCAACAGCGGCCGTAGCAGCAATAAGCGGTGAGAAGCACCTACAGTGGTAGCGGCTACGAGTAGCACCCACTACAACAGCAGCACCGGGTGGCAGTAGCACCCGTGTCTGGCTACCGGTGTGTACACAAAAAAAAGGGGGAGAAGTAGCTCACAGGAGAAGCACAAGCTTGCGGCAGCGGCGGCTGCGAGCAAGGGTAGCATGCAGTAGTAGCAAGAACTTTCAGTAGCGGCAGCGGGCAGCAGCCACAGCAGGAGCAGCGGCGGCGATCAGCTGGAGCGGCAGTTGTAGCAGGCGGCAGCAGCAAATAGCAGTGAGTGGCAGCAGCAGCAGCTAGCGGCTGCGAGCAGCAGCAACAGGCGGGAGCGAGCAACAGCAGCAACAGCAGCGGCAAGCAGCTAGAGCAGCAACATCGTACAGCAGGCGGAGCGGTAGCAGCACCGGCAGTGGTAGCAGCAGCAGCTGTGGCGGCGCCGGCGAGCAGTTGTAGCGTGCAGCCGTAGCTGCTCACGTGGGCTGCAACAACTTCATTAGCCCGCGCCGCAGTGGCAGCTGCAGCAGCAGTAGCCATTGCTGTTACTTGCTCGTCCAGTGAAGCTACACTACAGCTTCACGTTGCGAGCAAGCATCGCGAGGCTGCTTGGTCGCAGCGAGCGAGCTCGCCAAGCGAGCTCGCGCTACGAGCTCGGTCGAAGCGAGGGTTGAGCCAGACCGGAAAAAAAAGGAGAGAAGGGGAGGGGGGACTCGAGTGAGGCACCCAAGAAAACCCCAAAGGGGGCACCCGAGGAGGTGGCACCATCACAAACAACAAAAAAAATAAGACAGGGGGGTCCTTGAGTGGGGCAATTGAGTAAGGCCCGGGAAGGGGTACCCCACTCGCGTCGAGCGTCGATGAACCAAAAAAAACAAAGGGTGAGTTTTGTTTTTTGGTTTACATAGTAACCCGATTACAATCGCTTCGCGTGCCAAACGATGCATCGGTCATTTTCCTGAAGTATCCACCAATCAGGGTACGAGAAATTATCGGACTGTGAGCCCCCCCACGTCCGCGGACGCATAGCTGAGGTCGGCCCACAGGAAAAAAATCATGGACATCGACCTAGATGTCCGGACAGACCCCGGATAGTATGGAATGACCAGTCCGACGCCAAGACAAAAGGGTAAGGACTGTACGTTGGGTTGGGTCCAGCCCCTCGAGTCCACTGGCGAGCATAATTTAATGTTGTTTTTTCCCCTCTATGTCGCTCCTCCTTGGCCTCGCCCGGAACTGGTCGTCATGGCAAACTCTTTAGACTCGTGAACCCGGCTTCAAACAGGGTTAACATGCAAATGAAAGAAAATAAATTCAACCAAAGTTATAGACGAAGGTAGATAAATTTAATTCTGCCTATAATCATGTCATCTTAGTTTTTGTAACATAAGGAAACATCCAAAATTCATCCAGATTTGTCGAAGATCATTTTTTGTGAAGTTCATAAAAGACGTGTGAAACTATCATGTTCACAATAAAAGAACATATTCATCTCATATAAAAGAATTCATCATCAGATAGAACTATATTCATAAAAAATACCGAGAAGAAATGCCTTTAGAGGTTTTTCTTCAATATGTTGGTGAATTGTTTTACATAATAGTGTATCGTCAAGCGCATTCAGTCAATTTTTGGTTGTGTCTTTTTTGCTTTTACATCCACACAACCTGGAATAAATCCAGCATAGCTTGAAGTAATTTAGGAAGAGTTCACCCAAACCATACACAATGTTTAAGAGCATACATAAGCGAACCAAAAAAAAATAGTTTGAACAAATGTGGGTGACAGTTTGGCATTCCATTTACAACCAATTTTGGCTTCCACGGACGAGGTAAAGTCTCATGGCAAACCTTCCATTACGTTGTCCAGATTGAGGGCAATTATTTAGCCTCTTAAGAGATAAGAACATGAATACTTTTGCTTGGTTACTATGTAACCCTATGCACACTTTGCGTGCAATACCTGCATCTTGTTTTAACTATTATTTCTCTTTTTAGTGTGGCTTGAGGCCACTACCGTCGGCTGACGACGGGAACCGCTGTAGCAGCAGCCGCCCCGAGAGTCATAGCAGCAATAGCAACAGCGAAGGTGGCTTAAGGCCACAGCCGTTGATGACAGCATTCGGTGCAGCATCAGCGGCACCGAAGGCGACGTGAGGTCGCACGTTGCGATAGTTGCGCCATCGTCACCGGGTGCAACATTGTACCAACACACTACGGCTGAGGTTGTCACCTTGACTGACGACATCGCAGCCCGTCTGAGAGACGTTGCTGCATTTGTTTCCCTCTACATGGTGCTTTGTACCACCGGGATCGAGTGTGTGAGATTATCACCTACGCTCAGCTCTCGACATGAGCTACGCAGCGTGGCCGTGGGCGTTGCCATCGCCGTCGCCTGTGCCTAAGCCTCAGCCGTGGCACAAGTCCCACTTGTCCTCAGGGTTTTCTTGCTATTACTGTCGAGATAGGCAGCATGGCTGGCGTAAGTGCCGACAACGCCCTCCTGGGTGGCATCCCCCTGGGTACGATCCTCTCCACCTCCTCCTTCAGTGGATATGTCACCGAGTGATGCCACATCACTTCTATATGGTGATATGGCCGCCCTTCACATGGAGGTCCGGATCCTCCAACTCATGGTCCAACAGCTCCTTGACCACGTGACTTCCGAGCGAGTTGCCATCCCGCCGCAAGTTTCGCCTCCCACTTCATCCTCATCTTCCTCCCGATCCTAGATCTCGTCCTCCAACAATGCTAGTATACCGGATCTCTCGTCTACATCTGTCGCCCTCTGCTCTGTCTTGGAGGCTGTCAGCATCATACCGACAGACGGACCCTCAGCCCCTCACCATACCTCTTGTTCTTGCACTCGTCGTGAGCGGCGGCAAGCTGCTCGTCTTGCACAACGTGCACAGGCAACACCATCAGACGCGGCTGTGGGAGGAGTCTCCAGTGACGAGACCCCCTCGTTTCCTGTCGAAACGAGGAGGTTGGTCTGTCGAGTCCCTACAACTCCTGCCGATTTGTCCATCGTGGGGGGGATGGTTTGTCCGCTGACGACCGCGGTGAAGCTCAGCATTGGTGAGGCGACTGCTCTACAGCGCAGGATGATTGAGGCGGATGACGCTACACACCAGACTCAGCTAGCAGAGAGTTTGGTGGGGGAAGACGTTCACCCTAATAGAGACTCTTTATCGAAGGAGGATTGGTCCGACATTGAGTTTAAGTCGGGGAGGGAGATGGTGTTTGTTGATACCCTAGCGGATGACATGACAACAACCGATGCAAGACCTGCGTCGGACGGTGTGCGCGCTCTCGCGTTAGCTGGTGTGGAAACAGATGCCATGGTGCAAAGAGCAGCAGCAGGAGCAGGCGATAGAGATGCTGATACTCGGCCCCTAGTAGACGCCCAGGTGGTTCAGACAGATACAGCTAGGTAGCAGGAGCAATTGATGGATCACCAAGACGAGGCAGACCTCCTCTATGAGGATCAGTCTTCCGTCGTGGGGTGGTCGGACGCAGGGTCGGAGGCTTACATAGAGGCCCAGTGCACTCCCGTTCTTATAGTAGCCGCGGTACGAGCACGAGATAGCCCCTGAGTGAGAGCAGATGTCCGCGTGTGCGACATGGAGGATGCAAAGCGAGCTACTGGCCTCCGACACCTTGCTGTCCTGACAGGTGTCACTGACACCATGGCGGTTCCAGCCGAGGACACAGCTACTCTCGTCCGAGCTACAGTTCCTGTACTCGAGCGCCTATGCTCCACAGTCGATGAATAGGAGGCAGTGATGGATCGAGCGGAGGTGCACATGCAGAGTCTCATGGTCGAGCTCAGGGAGGCCAGCAGCTGCTGTTACTCCGTGGATGTTCCAACACAAAGGGCTGTCGAGGAGTGTGTGGAGCATGTACACATGCATCTCGAGGTAGCTCAATGCCCTCTACAGGATGCACATCTAGGACAGGCTGACGTCCAGCAGCAGGTGGATGATGGGCTATGCACCAGGGGTTACGAGGAGCACCACGGCACTGACCGCATCTTCGATGACCACGACGTCACCGCGGATGCAGTTATACCTACACATGCCGACGTCCGCCCAGCAGCTCATGGCCGACCGACAGGTGTGTCACGAGCAGCAGGTACCTTCGGAGCAGTCGTTCCTACAGTCCCAGATGACTTACGTGGCTACTCATTGTCTTGCGCTACCGCTCTACAAGCACTTCGTGGCCTAGTGGCACTTGAGTCGACGACTGACGCACAGGACGTCGACTTGTGCGACGAGCAGGCGCAGCTGCACTCTTTCCTACGAGGTGAGACCGCGGGGCTGCAGGAGGCTCTGGCTCGTGCCGACACACACACAATTGCGGTCCACCGTCAGGTTCGTTCCGCGACTGACCGCCTACATGCCGCAGATGTAGCCAGTCGGTCGGCTACTGCGTCAAAGCTTGTCGAGCTCCACACGCGCCTTGACGCTGCAGAGGCCGCGAGGCCATATGAAACTGAGCAGTTGGAGGCCATACAACAGGCAATTGTCTTGGAGGAGGCCCTTAGCGTTGCACAAGTCACATGAGTAGATGACGACAGCAGTGACGATAGCAAGGACGACACCAGCGACGACGGCGCTCTTGGGTGAGGCTATGTGGGCGTACTTCTCACCAACATCGTCGTCACCCTTGCTATTGCAGTGTAGGGGTATGTGGCCATGGGGGAGCCGTGCTCCCTCCTCAGGGATTGTGTTAGGATTAGCCATCCGCTTTGCCCGTGCTGTCAGCCTCTACAGTCCAAGGGGGGTGTTGGTGTGTGTGGGCTTTTGCCTGAAACTCTTTTTTAGGAAAGCGAGGTTATTTGGGGTGCGACGCGGTGTGTTATGTATGATCCATACATGATGCGGTCGAGACCCAGACACCCAAAGACATTTTCCGAGGTCACGAGGAGACCTTGTTTCTCTGTTTCTTTTCCATGATGTTTGACATGTATGTGTGTGCTTGATTTCTTGCATGGTCGAGACCCGCGCACTTGATGGGATGCACCATTGTCACGAGGAGACCCTGTGTTGTACTATGCTTGATCGGTGCTCGCCATGATTGTTTTCCCGAGCCATCCTGTCCTGCCTTTGCTCAACCATTGTGGTGCTCACAGATGTGTCAGCCACGGGGAGTGTTGGTGTGTGTGGCTTCCACCCGTCACGAGCCACGGCCGTGGCAGCTACGGGTACACCCGGAGCTGATGGTTGGCGGCGGCCGCATTGGAGATCGTAATGACCCGACGGGACTCCGGATCGTCCAGGTACTTATCCATCAGCTACGACATGACTGGTGTGATGCAGACGATGCGTCTCTACAGCTTGACTGGCTGGTCTGCCTTTGCTGGAATTTTCTCAGTGGTCGAGACCCACGCACCCGGTAGCCTGTACCGGTGCGATGAGGAGACCTGCAACTTTGTGTGTGCTTCCTCTTGTGGAAAGCACACGCTGACGTCTCGGTACTGCACTCGTACATTTATGGGTGCTCTTAGTGCAGTTCAGAGTGCTCTAGAGTTTTCTCGGTGGACAAGCCATTATGGGCGATTTCATTGTCTTGCTTCCTATTCGTGTCTGGATGATGCAAACCCACCTTGCGTGGGTCCTACGTTGAGCTCATCGTTCTGCACATTTTGGTGCAGACAGCGGGTGATTTTGACACCTGAGCAGTGACTTACGGCTAAAACTGTGGTTTTTGGCCAGTTTGTGCACGTACGAAAATACCGCCACCCCTAGCGACTCTAGGCGACCAGCAAATATTTAGGCTGATTGTTGCTCAGTTGTCATTTCTCTCTGCATGTGTTTATTGATGGAAGCACAATTGACACTAAGTCGTGTCGTCTAGCCAAACCCTTGCCGTTTCGCGTCCGACCTGTATTGACACCACGAGCTAAGCGCTAACGCCCAGTCAGTGCCATGCGTGTTATGAAGCTTCCTAGAATCTTCTCAAACTCCTCACTGCTATTTTTCTAGTTGATTCTGACCGCACGACTGCGTTTGCAGCGTGTGTATTATGGTATGGTCCAGTTTTCAGGCAAAGCGGATGACGCCCGGGTTTGGACTGTCGGCCGTCTGGCAGGGCTCACCGAGAAAACCTGCTTACCTAAAAACAGAGTTATTTTCTGATTGGCCGGTGAACTGAGTAACAATTCCTACGTAGCTGGGGGAGCTCCCATTGTGTCTCATTCTTGGAGGCGTGTCCCATTGTGTCGCATTCTTCTTTCTTAATCAGTCACTTACAGTTTTCAGCTGCTTTCGGGCGCTAACACTTGCGCGCGCATCTTTGAGTAACAAACCCAAAACACTCACACTTAAACTGTAGAGCGACAGAGTGAGGGGACGGCAGACTAAGCAACGAGCGTGGAAGCCTGCACGTTGCATCAACAACGCAACGACCCCAACATGTGCTTTAGAATAGTTTCTAGCTGCAATGCGTATTTGTGCCTGAGCAATGGTTGGCAATGTCATGGCAATATTGGGTCAAGTGTGACAATGTCTGGAAAATGTATGATAATGCTTGGGAATGCCAGGTAATGCTCAGCAATGTGTGTGTAATGCCTTTTAGTGCCTGGGAAATGCCTGGCATTGCTTGGCAATGCCACGAAAATGCCTTATAATGTCCAACAATGCCTAGAAATACCATGCACTTTATGTTGGTTTGTGTGGCTTCCACCCGTCATGACCGACACTGCTAGTTTTCCGATACACCCACATTCGGGGTATATGGCAGAAGAGGGTGTGACGACACGACGGGCCTCCGGACTGCACCNNNATAATGTCCAACAATGCCTAGAAATACCATGCACTTTATGTTGGTTTGTGTGGCTTCCACCCGTCATGACCGACACTGCTAGTTTTCCGATACACCCACATTCGGGGTATATGGCAGAAGAGGGTGTGACGACACGACGGGCCTCCGGACTGCACCAAGACTTCTCCAGCACCTACGATAGCGCCGGCGAGACGCAATGGATGCCTTCCGGTAGCCCTGTGGGCTTGTCGGGAGCTAGGAGAGTTTTCTCAGTGGGTTAAGACCCGTGCACCCGGTGGACTACATCGGTGCGACGAGGAGACCCGATGGCTGTTGTGGGGCTTCCGATGTTCGGAAAACCGTGTGTGATGTCTTGACGCTGATTCTGAGTTTTTTTGGCAATGTTCCTATTTTCTCGGTGGTCGAGACCCGGTTACTCGGAGAGTTGTTCCGGTGCCTCGAGGAGACCACCGTTATTTTTATCGTGGTGTACGCTGTGTGTTCTCCTCGCTGACCCGTTTGGGCTCAGCGGGGGTGACGGGACCCAGTGCGGCTAGCTACCGGCGCCCCTACTTAAGCTCGCTAGGGGCTCATTTGTAATCTCTCCTTGTTCTTTGTATTCAGCGTTCCAAACTTAGCCATGGTCTTGCCGTCTTGCATCGCACTCACACACAGAGCTCATGTTCGTTTTTGCATGGGCCTGCATGCCCTAAAATTGTTTCCAATTTGGTATCAGAACGCAGGGGGGCGTGTGAGCAACAGAAGCAGCAACACTGGGCGGAACGCTAAGAGAACGCGCCACGTGGCGCCACGCCGGCAGCAATATGAGGGAGCGCAAAGCGACTGCCTGTGAATGCCACGGGGGCGGTGAGCTGCGCACAACAGCAGCAGTAGAAGTAGTAGCAGCAGCAGCAGCAGCAACAGCAACAGCACGTGTTGGCACCAACAGCGTGCACGAGCAGCAGCGACGCAGCAGTAGCTTGCAGCCGTGGCAACAGCGAGCATCCGCAGCGAGCAGAAGTAGCAGCGTGCAGCAGCAAGTAGCGACGTAGCAGTAGCAAAAGCAGCAGTTGCAACAGCAGTAGCTTTAGCAGCAACAGCAGCAGCAACAGCAGTAGCAGTAGCAGCAACAGCTGCATTAGCAACAGCAGCAGCAGTAGCATGCAAAGCGAAAGGAAAAAAAAAAACAGAAGCAGCAGTAGCAGCAGCGGCGGCAGCATCAAGTAGCAGCAGCTGCTGAGCAGAGTAGCAGCAGCAGCAGCGGCGGAAGCAGCAACAGCAGCAGCAATCGCAGTAGCTACACCCGCCGCTGCAGCTGCTGCTGCTGGAGGGTCTTGTAGCCCTCCTGTGAGGGCCCCCGCCCCCTCGGAGGAGCCCCCTCGTCCCGCATCAGGGGGCCTCTCCGAGGGGGGGGGAACCCTTTGGCCCCTTTCGCCCCCCCCTTCCCCTCCTTTAGAGGGGGCCCTCGGAGGGCTCCGTCGTGCCCCTCGGAGGGGCCCCTCGGAGGGGCCCGTCGGCCGCGTCGGCCAACCGACGGAGGGGCCGACGGTGGAGAGGGGCGGACCCCCCCCTCGGCGGCCACTCTCTCACTCGCTCACTCGCTCGCTCAGCGAGCGAGCGTGTACGGGTGGGAGGGCCGGACAGGCCGGACGCCCCCCCCCCCTTTCCTTATCTTCTCTGTTCGCCCACCTGAGGGGCAATCGAGAAAAAGGGTGGGGGCGAGTAACAAGAACTACAAAAAGGGGTACGCCTGAAAAAGATTAAAAAGAGAAAAAAAAACAAAAGAGGGGGTGGTTGAGGGCTAGTGATGCATGGAAAAAAAAAGGTACTCTTCCAACTACCACTGCCGCAGCACCCGTAGCTTCATAGCCGCAATAGTAGCATCAGATGGTGGAGTGTCGACAACTACTTAGTGTGGCGGCTGCGTGAGAGCTTGCACTTTCGCCTTCAGAGCCGACAGCAGACTGTCGTCGGAAGCGATCTCTACTTCGACACGTGTCGCGGACCGGCGTCTCCCTGGGGCCCGTGGATTGGTGCGCGTAGTGTACTCCGAGCGATCGACGCCGGATTTGAGTCTGTCCATCTTCGAGGGCTGAGTCGCTTACATCTTGGTGCAGCAGCCACACCTGCAGCCGCCACCCCTTCTCGTCTTGGAGCCGTCTTTGCTCTATTAGTGGCAGCAGCATTAGTGGCCGCAGTTTGTCAGACTCTAGTCCCCGGGCGTGCTACGATAGTGTAGCTCGTCCCGTCTGGTCACATTTGCTCACCCGGACGCCGTGACCTCCAGGAGTGACAGCACCTACTGGCCTCATTCTCTCCCGTTGCTTGGTGTTAATCACCGGGAGTAGGTGCCCTCGGTGCCTATCCATTGTCCAGCGCGCGAGATGAGTGCGCGGACATCTGAGCAGGCGCCCTGCGCGTTTGCCTGCTACTACTGTGGTGATGGACGTCATGGTTGGCGTCGCTGTTGGACGCGCCCTCCCCGCTGGCATCCACCTTGGCTACAGCCTCAACCGAGCCTGCGTCCTCCACAACATACAGATCTGCCGGCGTTGGTAGATCCCCTAGCAGGACCTCTGGCGAGCATATTTGCCGAGATCCACGGCCTGCGGCGGACGGTGTAGCGGCTTTGTGACCTCGTTGTCACTGAGCGTGCTTCTGCTACTCGTTTGTCGACGACCTTTTTGACCACATCTCCTCCTTCTTCATCCGATGGTGTCCCTTCACCTTCACCTGCCAGCCAGTCCCAGACTGCCACCATCCTTTCGCTCCTCCACTCTATTGTGACCACGCCGCCACCCCGTGATGACTTGTCTTCCAGCAGTCGTTCCAGTCGAGTGTCTCTGCCACGTCGTCGTCAGCGCTCCGCACTGCGTGCTCGCGCCGGTGTTGATACATCCTCCACCTCCTCGGCTTCCGTTGCTGTACCTGTCGAGGGGGAGTGTGGTCACCGCGCATTGCGTGATGTGACAGTAGCGACAATATCCGCAGTCGCGTCGGACCGTGCTGCCCGAGCGTCAGTACAGGTAGACTCGGTTGATACGGTGACAGCACATCGCGTGGAGTCTGATCCCGACATGGAGGTCATGGTGCAGGCTTGCGTGTTGTCGAGCTCGACTTCCACGTCCGTGCTGGATTCAGATCTTATACAGCAGCAGCTTGCGTCAGGAGGAGTGCAGGCCCGGCGTCTGTGGGTAGTGCCACTCGCAGCTCCTACCGGTGGCGGCCTGGCGGTTGCACAGGGGTCCCGTACGGATCGGGATGCCTCTTGCAGAGTTTTGGCGGAGTTTGTGCAACAGGCTCACACGAGCCCGGCGGAGGTTCTAGTGCAGGAGATATGCGTGTCATCGAGGTCAACATCCACGCTGGGACAGGAGCCGGACGTTCTGCAATAGGAGGTTACCTCAGGAGGAGTGCAGGCACTGCGTCCCTAGACTCTGCCACTCGCGGCTCCGTCCGGTGGAGGCCCAGGACTTTCGGGGGAGAGTGTGCAGACGTCTCACACGACTCCGGCGGATATTGGAGTAATTAAGACTTGCATGTCATCGAGGTCGACATCTACGCTGGGGCAGCAGCCGGACATTCTGCACCAACAGGTTGCATCACGAGGAGTGCAGGTCTTATGTGCCTTGGCGGTGCCACTTGCAACTCCGATCAGTAGCGGCCTCGCGGTGGCACATGAGTCCCGCGCGGATCGGGATACCCCACACGGATCTCCGGGGGCGTTGGCGCACGAGATTCACACCAGTATGACAACAGGCGCAGTGCATGAGCAGAGTCGGCCGGTTGGTCTTTTGGAGGTTGAGGCGTTCTTGAGAGCAGTAGTTCTCAGAGATGTCACCGGGACATATGCTGCAGCAGATACAGCATGCTCCACCACCTCATCTGCACTACCTGAGGACCAGCTTGAGAGTGAGGAGTCGTCCATGTTCCCACAGTCTTCGGGTTTACGTACCCACGACGGAGCGGCGACATACATGACGGAGTCAGATGATGGTCTTTACTCTATCATCGAGCAGGTGGTAGCCATCAGCGTTCCCGGCGAGACAGTGCGTGAGCGCCAGCTGCGCTTGTTGGTCGCCTTGACGGACATTGTTGAGCCGGAGCCCTGTACACCTGTGTCCATTATGGCGGCAGTTGAGGACACCGGAGCAGATCCATACATGCAGATGGAGTCACCTCGTCAGCAGGAGCTGAGTTTTGCCCCCTCGATTTCACCTCTTGGTGACGCTACCGATCACATCGACACCGAGAGTGGCAGTACCTACACGGACGATGCTTCCACATGCTCTACGGACTCTGACGACTCCTCCTTCTCCTTCTCTCTCGGCATGCGACCGCTCACTCCTCGCATGACAGACATGAGTTGTGATGTGGATGCAAAACCTGCAGCTGCATCCGATGTTCCAACGTCTCAGCACATTGCAACCTTGGTTGAACCCCAGGAGGATGCAGCGGCACCAGTTCCATCATCTTCAGCAGCAGAGATGCAGATGGCGCTATACTCACGAGCTATGCATTCTGCATGTGTAGCATCCAGTGAGGCAGAGTTTATTCTACACCAGGTCGACATGGGCCACCTCGACATGTCCGAGGCAGATTATGCTGACTTGCAAGAGCGTGTGGTCATGCTACAACGGGAGATTATGGCAGCGCGTGAGCGATTCTCCCAGGAGAGCAACATCAGTGCTATCGGCAGGAGCCTTCCGCCAGCAGTATCTGGCACACCTATACCCGGGGAGGATCTTATACGAGCTCCGAGTATGACGTCCGTTGGGGACACTATTATAGGAGAGGTGAGCGTGCTTTCGGCTTCCGCCATCCTTGCTCCTGTCGACCCCATCATCGCTCCTCCTTCATCCACCCGACTCATCTGCCCCATCGTCATCTTCATCCACGAGTGGTGATCCGGTTTGTTGCTCGAGCTCTCCTCTTCTGGCAGTACACCCATCTGTCTCAATGAATGCTATCCCGTATCGGAGGCCAGCTCCGCCACTTCATCCACGCACGTGTGCTGCTTGCCCATTCCCGTTCCTCCGGCGCACACAGATGCATCGTGGCAGTGCGAAGACAGGAGAGACTATGAGTTGGGACCCTTGGCAGTCACGCGAGGACTGGTATACCTCAGGTGATGCAGATTCACGTGAGGAGTTATAGCCGGAGACACCACTTCGTCTTTGAGGGAGGGAATCGACTCGCAGGTGACAGGGGGAGCTGTCTCTACATGATGGATACACCACATGACTCATCGCCCAGGATCTGTTCAGCTACGACATCAGCATCTCCATCGAGGACATCGCTGCCAGGTTCAACTGCCCAAGGGGAGTGTTGTGTGGACCTCGACCTGACGCGACGCCATGGGAGATGCATGGCGAGGACCATGCTCTGTTGTGAGCATCTACAGCATCCCGCATGTGCCTCACGCTACGTGCCTGCACAACTGCATATAGATGGTAGCACACTGTTGGTCAAGACTCGGACACTTGGTGCATTGCACCAGTGTCACGAGGAGACCATGTGATCGTGTGTCTTAGTGTGTCGCTATACTGTGTGTGGCATGTGCATGTGAGCTGTTGGTCGAGACCCGGACACTTGGTGCATTGCACCAGTGTCACGAGGAGACCATGTGATTATGTGTCTTAGTGTGTCGCTATACTGTGTGTGGCATGTGCATGCGAGCTGTTGGTCGAGACCCGGACACGTGGTGCATTGCACCCGTGTTACGAGGAGATCCTCCCTTGATCCTGTGTTTGGATGATGATACTATTGTGTTGGATTGCTCGTAGCGGTCGAGACCCGGGCCCTGGTACCGCCAGTGTCACGAGGAGACCATCTTGTCCTCTGACATGTGCATGACATGTGTATGTGTGCGTGTGCATCACTCCTCTCATGGTCGAGACCCAGACACTTGGTGGGATGTGCCAGTATCCAGGGAGACCCTAGATGGATAGCAGATGAGTGTGTGTGTGTGTGTATGTGTGTATGTCTGTGTGAGTTGACTCATGCATGTTATGGCTTTCCATACATTGTTGTTGTTGTGCTTTGTGCCGTTCCTGTACAGTTTACTGTGACCACTCGGCCGTGTCCATACTCGTGCAGATCCCTGAGGCAGGCGGCCCTGGTGACACCGGCGCGACGACAGGCGGCGGACTACCCGTCTGGAGCTGACCGACCACTGTTCCAGAGCCCCAGATGTCACCGGGACTCCTTGCTGTGCCTTCTACATCTTGCAGGTGCCATTCGGCGGACTAGGCATGAGGCCCATTTGCATGTTTTTGCATTATATACTCGCTATCATTCGATGGATGCATGCATGTGACCAGTCGTTGCGTGCGTCTTTTGATTCTGCACGTCTAGGTTCAGACGGCGTAGGATTCTGACATGTGTGCGCAGAGTTACGGCCAAAACAGTGGTTTTGGGCCGGTTTTAGGACAGCTCTTGGACTGCCGCGTGCGACACCCGCCGTGCGCCGCGGCAGGTATTTATGCCCTGGACCTGTCAGTTGTCATTTCTCTCTGCAT
>SZWC01005280.1:2891-13262 GCA_023375785.1 Penium margaritaceum
GAGAGAGAGAGAGAGAGAGAGAGAGAGAGGGGGGGAAAGAGAGATGGAGGGAGAGATATATAGAGCTGATTTCTGCCAGATCATTCTTGCAGAAATCGGTACGAATGAACTCATATGTTGCGTTATTCAACATAGTTTTTTTTAATGAATAGAGTACAAGGAACAGATCTGCGGCAGAAACCAATTCGTATTTGACTTGTCTTGAACTACAATGTACTTCAACACTCGCCGCTCTGGTTTGCGATGTATTGCATAGTGCATTTGAGTATAAAAGAGAACGGTTTGTGATATCCTTACTAAAAAGATTCTTCTGTGATGTCCAAAAGGCGGCCGTGCACTCAGTGCGTGATAAGTGCAGTTCTTCACTCATTTCCAGTGCACTTGTCACATGCACTTTCCCCGTACACTGGGGGCTTCTCTAGACAACATTGCGAGGACCCAAGCGACGAATATCTTGAGATACCTCAGGCTACATTCAACATCAAAGACCATCGTTAAATAGCCGGCCGTCAAGTTTGCAAAGCGATGCAATCGGACGATATAGATAGCCGAAGTGAGAAACGGAATGCTTAGTACCAATTAGAACTTTACAGAAGACGTAACATAAACAGATACTTTGTACACTTCTATGTCCAAAAAGGAATTCTACCTGTGAAACAATCTGTGGAAAGAGCGTTCAGACTAAACCAAGTTTGACTTTTAACTCGGAAGATGCATTTGTTTTTTTAATGGTTATGAAACTTGGATTGGCTCTAAAAGTACATAGAAAGACATAATGTAGTAAGACACATGGAGATCAGTGTTGAAATAAAATTTTCATTCATTCAAAAGTAAAAGAAAGTGAAAAGAAGGGACTTCTTTAGCCACGTAAGACAAATATTCAAGTAGACTACGACACATGAGACGAATTAGTGCACTAAGTGCGCTCTTCATGTACTTTTGTATGGTTACTGAGTGCACTTACCATATACACTAGCTCCACGCACTGGGGTACCTCATAAGAAGTGATCATTTTGGCCACATAAGACAAAATACAAATTGTGTTGGGACACATGAGACAATTTCACAAACTGAGTGTGTTTGTAGTGTACTTTTGTATGGTGACGAAGTGCACTTCCCGCATACACTAGCCCCAAATAGTAACGTCCCTCCTTAGAAGAGAAATTTCTAGTCATACAAGACAAGAAGCAAGGAATGCTAGGACACATGAGACAAATCAGTGCACTGAGTGCGCTCTTAGTGTACTTATGTATGGTGACTGAGCGCACTAGCCACATATACTAACCACACACACTGAGGTCCTTCCTAAGAAGAGAATTTTGTAGCCATATAGAACAAAACTATACTCCTTTCATGCACAATGGAAGGATTGTAGAGGCGAGTGCAAAGAACTCCCTTTGATGAGAGCACACTCAATGCACACTGTAAAAAACTAATGCATAAAATGGCCTCGATTAACCATACCTCTCACTCACAGCTGAGTGCGTGGCCGCTGGTTGGGAAGTCGACTCTCAACTTCAAGCTATAATCCTCCTCCTGGCCTTGCCGGACAGTTGGAGTCCCATGATCACAGTCCTTGGTGGCTAGCCTTTCGATGAGCTCAATTACCCAAAGGTTGCTGAGTACGTCCACAACAAGTGGATGCGGCGTCGCGGTCAAGAGAGTGCAGCAGCATCAAGTTCTGCCTACACAATTCATCCTCAGAGTGGAGGCCGAGGGGAGAAGTGGAAGGGTGCCAAGTAGGGCACCAATAAGTTTGACAAGAAGGAGGAGTGCTTCAACTACGGCAAGGAGGGCCACTATGCATTCAACTGCCCTGAAAAGAAACCAGACCGGTTGCAGCGGGTGGGAAAAAGGACAAGCAGGTCCTTATGGCATACAACTCTACTGAATTGAAGGATCCAGAAGTTGTTGTCTTTGGTTCTGGATCAGGCCTCCACACACAATGCAACAGGGAGGCATTCATCACCTAGGGTGCCTCAGAGAGACGCATGACGGTGGCCAATGGAAACATAGAGGTGGCCGCCGGCGAGGGGAATGTCGGCATTGAGTCAATGGTGGATGGAAAATCTGTCACAAGCACAATCAATGATGTGCTCCACATGCCTAACTTTGGGGCAAACGTGCTCTCCATAAACCACCTCACTGACAACGGACTTGAGGTGCTCTTCACAAAGAAGGAGGCAATCATCCGCAAGGAGGGCAAAGGTGAGGTGATTGTGCGTGAGAAGTGGGAGGACGACTTGTACCTGCTACGTGCCAAGATCCTCAGCAGCCGGGCGGGATCCGACACTTCCAACCTTGCAATAAAGGATGAAGGGGACCTGGACCTGTGGTATTGCCAGCTTTGCCACATTCCTCCATCAATGGTGAAGGAGATGCCAAAGAGGGAGGTGGTACAAAGTCTCCAAATAAGGGACCTTGATGTAACCAAGGAGACCGTGTGCGAGCTATGCGTTGTTGGCAAAGCGACGTGGAAGCCATTCTTGGCCAAGGGGATGTGTGCATTGGCAAATTTGGTAGTGGTACAAATAGATGTGTGTGGAATGCTTGAGAGCTCCATCGGTTGAGCTCGCTATCCTCACCTTCATTGACGATCAACGCTTCAAACTCTACCTCTAACACATGAAGCAAAAGAGTGAGGTCCTCGCATAAATGTAGGAGTGTGTGGCAGATGTGGAGCGGCAAATAGAGTTGAAGCTGAAGGCGTTGCGGAGTGACAACGGTGGTAAATATGCGGGCTGCATTGGGTGGATGAAAATCAAAGGGATTGAGTGGCAGAAAAAAAAACTCCACACCTCCCGCAGAACGGTGTTGCAAAGAGAGCAAATTGCACAATCCTTAACATGGTGTAATCCATGTGGAGCGACACTGGCCTTGCATAACAGTATTGGGTGGAGGCGGAAGGGACAGCTACGTACATCATGGATCTTATACCGACCATGCCGTTTAAGGACAAGGAGAGCAAGGCGTGGAAGACGCCACAAGAGATGTGGAGCGGGAGGAAGCTGGGGGTGGGTCACCTCCGCACATTTGGTTGTGTTGCATATGCGGTGGTGCAGGCTCGTGAAGGGCCGGAGCAAGCTGGACCGGCGTACCTACCGGTGCATTTTCCTTGGGTATCAGAGCGAAAGCAAGGCGTACCGGCTCTTTGACCCAAGGAGGCAGAAGATTGTGCAAATTTTGTGATGTCAAGAGGGGAATTGGATGCCAATTCTTTAAGGGAGATGCCAAAGGACATGAATGAGGGTGACGTCCACTGGGCAGCTCGAACCAGAGAGGAATCGCCCAAGCGATGGATGAGCAGCAGATTCTACTATGGCCAGTCTGGACGAGGAGTCCAAAGCTCTGGTGCTTGACTAGGAGGGAGTGAGTCGGACAGCATCTCCAAGATCTCCAACAAAGGAGGAGCAGGCGCTTAGAGAGGATGGTGATGAGAGGGTACATCAGCAATAACAACCGCCTCAACAGCCCCGCACGAGCAGCCGTGTGCGGAGAAGGACCAAGAGGTACAATGCTGACAAAGGCATTTGGACTAGGTTCACACAAGCCTTCTTCACGGAAGAGGAGCCCGAATCTGCAAAGGAGGCACTGCAACAAAAGGATGGGGCTGAGTTGGAGGGAGCAATGAATTCTGAGCTCACCTCCTACGAGGAGAATGGCACTTGGGAGTTGGTTGATCGGCCGGAGGACGAGAAAATTATTGGATCCAGGTGAGTCATCCGGAAGAAGCTTACAAAAGAGGGGAAGGTGGAGCGGTACAAGGCGTGGCAAGTGGCGAAAGGATATGCCCAGAGAAAGGGGGAGTACTACGTCGAGACCTTCGCACCAGTGGCCCAGTTCGCCTCCATCCATCCGATCCTCTTGGTGGCAGTGGCACGTGACTACGAAATCCACCAAATGGATATGAAAACTGCATTCCTCAACGGTGACCTGGACAAGGAAGTCTACATGGAGTTGCCAAAGGGGGTGGATGTGCTGCAAGGGAAGGTGTGTTGGCTTCGCAAAGTGCTCTACAGACTGAAGCAAACTCCACTCATGTGGTCCCTCAAGATGGAAAGTTTCATGGGTGAACTTCACTTCAAGTGCTGTGAGGTAGATCATAGCGTGTACGTGCGCAAGCATCCGGGGCTCCATCACATTGTCGTCCTTTACGTGGACCTTGTGTCTTCGGATGAGGGGGAGCTCAAGAACCTGAAGCAACATCTTGACGGACATGGGTGACCTGAACTTCAACCTAGGCATCGCCATCAAGAGAGACCGCAAAGCACGCATGCTGGAGATGGTGCAAGAAAAATACATGCAAGAGGGTCCTCGGCTGCTACAACATAGAGGACTTCAACCCCATCGGCACACCTATGACAATGACATGTGAGTTGAGCTCGAGCATGGGCCCAAGCACAAAGGAGGGGGAGGAGGAGACGGCTAGAGTACCGTACCATTCTGCAGTTAGCAGCATGGTGGCAACGCGGCCTGATATTGCCTTTGCCAAGGGACGAGTGAGCCGATATGTTGCTGATCTGGGGCCGCTAGATTGGTCAAGAGAATCCTCCGTTACTGAAAGGCGATGAAACAGTCGCAACTTGTGCTTGGAGGGGACGCCCGGACTGACTCCCTCGAGTTGGTTTGCTACTCAAAAGCTGGCTGTGTAGGTAATGTTGATGACCGCAAGTCAACATCAGGATACGTCTTTGTGCTTAGTGGTGCAGCGGTGTCTTGGGCAAGCCGGAAGCAGGACTGTGTGGTTCTGTCTAGCACTGAGGCGGAGTACATTGAACTTGTGGAAGCCGCAAAGGAGGCGCTATGGCTACGGTAATTGCTCAAAGAGATTGGGGTGCCGCAAAAGAAGCCAATAACGCTCCATGTTGAAAACATGAGCACCATCAGCCTGAAAAGAAACCCTTTTCTACACCGGAGGACCAGGCACATAGAGATCTAGCATCACTTTGCACGTGACCTTGTTGGAAAGGGTGATGTGGCACAAAGCACATGCTTGCTAATGCCATGACGAAGGCGCAACCCAAGGATAGGCATGATGCTACCTGCATGGAACTAGGCCTTATCCAACCCTCTTGATTTGCAGGTTAAGCATGGGTAGCCGCCATGGGTGATGCGCAAGGGGGAGATTATTGGCGGTGTGCTCCTCACCATGGTAGCAGTGAATCCAAAAAGGGACACCAAGAAAGACAGCCCAAGTTGGCTTTGTGGTTAATGGTGTCTACCTCTCGAGGCAAGGGCCCAGGTTCCAGTTCCGCAAAACGAATTTCTGCCCTGCCTCAAGGAAGGTGGACAATCGGTGCCAGGAAGTTAGCTCAACTTCTAGAGTTCCGTTTTAAGTTTCTAGAAGCTAGGGGAAGGCCCAGGAAGGTGGCCCATATTCTAGAAGGGATGGCTTGTTCTACAAGGCATCTAGAGGCATCCTAGTCTTCCAGGCACCTTCTCACCTACTAGAAGCAAGCTGAGGAAGCTAGGAAAGGGTAGACGCTGCTAGAGGAGGGAAGGGTTACCTTCCTAGGTGGGAAAAGGGACAGCCTACCAAGGGGCACTCTAGAAGCCATGGAATTTGCTATCTGGCATGCCTTGGTGTTGTGGAACGCTTAGATCACTAGCTCTAAAATGCCACTTCTTTTTATTCTTGATCAAGATTTCATTCCTAGTGAATTCAGGCCAAAACTATTGCCACTCTCTCTGACCAGTTTTCTGTCATCCTTGGAACCAGTTGTCTCCACCATTTGAGTCTATCCAAAAACAGTTGGTAGTGTGAAGCAACCACTGCTAGGGATCTTCCAGGGTGCACACTCACCCTCAAGCCAACAAGCTTGTCCTCCCGCCATCCTCCCAAGACGGTCATGAGTGGACCCCAACTGTCAAGTAGGGCCATGAGGAGGGCCATCGAATTCAACATCGTGTCAATCTTTTACCCCACGTCGTTGCATTTTGAGGCGAGCGACTCCATCTGTTTCATGGCGCAGATGACATCATCTCCCTCATCGATCCTTACCATGAGGAGCCGTTTCATTACAAAGATGTTGCTCGTGAATGACTTGGATTGGTGGATAGCAAAGAGATTTTGCCAAGCTTTGGCTGCCAGCTTCCAGCCTTGGAAGTAGCCCCACAACGACTTGACAATTTCGGACACCAGGAGCATGAGCGCCTCCATGTTCTTCTTTGCAACGGTCTGCTTCTCCTCTTCCGTAGTTTTCACCTCCTTGAACACTTCCTTTTCCAGCATGACATCCAGCAGTCGCTTATGCGCAAGGTGGAGCGCAAATTGCAAACTCAATAGCCCAAAGCCTGGGTCGCCCACATGTTTCTAGATGGGCTACGTCTACTTCTCTGCCATTTGCGCAACCTTCACTCAAACCGGTTCTCAGACTTCACGGTAACGTTGTGTACAATGACAATCCCGAGCGCTATGAAAGACTTGAACGTCTTGCAGAGGTTCACAACTGTGGGCCCATAACCCTTTGTCAGAAAACCGACTGGGTGAAATTCCAATGTGTCTGACCGTCTGTTGTGATTCCCTTCTTCCTTTTGGGCGAATCTGAGTGTGACCGTGAGCTTTCTGGTCACCTCACGCTATGTGAGCAGGAATTAAGAGACATTGATTTTTGCTTTTTGGACATGGACATGATGTGAGATTTATAGGGGTAGTCATGAGCTCTCCAACCCACCAAATTGTCAATGCGCCGGATAGCAACGGTCTAGAAAACGGGTCCCGACATGGGAGGCCGCCAACCGCTCTTGGTATTGCAACCAAGATAACATATCACCCTCGAACGAGGGATCCACACTTTAGGTTCGTTTGGTTTGCAACCTCACGAAGTCCGCATGTTGGTCTTTAGTGTCTACCTTTGGTTGGACACTCTGTGAGGAGTCTCAAAGGCAAGAACTGTAAATGGATGCATGCAAGGTACAGGCTTTTATACTTGCAGAGCTTTGCTAAAGCTTCTGCTTGTAGTGGCTCCACTGGAGCCAACCTCATCCTACATTCCTACTTGGCGCGTCCTTAGACCGCCAAGTGTCATCCTCAAGGCAGGCTCTAGTAAGCTTCCTAGNGAAAATTGCGGCCGTCGCGGGGTTTGAACCCGCGACCTCTGGTTTGAGACTCCGGTGCCTAATCAACCAAGCCAAAAAGGTATGGTTCCTATGATGAGCCACAGGGGACATACCCATTATGGGCAGTGCATTCCTGGCCCATCTCAGAACAGACCAAGGGGACATACTCCATAGAGCAGTGCATGCCTTGTCTGTATGTGTAGCTAGCCAGCTAGGTAGTGGACAAGGTGCACACTATTTCAACAAATCTCTCCCTTGCACCTCTGTCCATCTGTCCCTTGCTCGGCTCCATCAATGCCTTGGAGCTCACCCTTCCTCTGCCGCACTCCTCATGCCGAATCCATGAATGCCTGCATAATGCAAGTCGCTGTCCAGCGGCTTCGTCATACAGTCAGCAAGCATGCTCTTTGTTCCGCAGTGCTGCAAGTCCACCACGTTCCTCATGACCAGGTCACGTGAGTAGTGGTAACGTATGTCGATGTGCTTCGTTCGCCGGGAGATGATCTCGTCTTCAGCCATCGAGATGGTGCTCATGTTGTCCACGTGTACGATCGTGGCGTCTTTCTGTGGCACTGTCATTTCGCCAAGCAGGCTGCGGAGCCATTGAGTCTCCTTGCACACCTCAGACAAAGCAACGTACTCTGCCTCAGCCGTGGACACGGAAACACAATCCTGCTTCCTGCTGGCCCATGAGATGGCAGCGCCATTCAAGATACACACGTATCCAGAGGTGGATTTCCTGTCGTCGAGATTTCCTCCCCAGTCAGCATCGGTGTAGCATTTCAGAGAAAGGGGGTCCGTTCCTTCTTGGCCTCCAAGGATGAGGCCCATGTGACGTGTCTTCTGCAGGTAGCGCAAGATGCGCTTGACTGCCTGCCAATGTTGTGGCCCAGGGTTGGCCACGAATCTGCTCACTTGTCCCACAGCATAGCAGATGTCCGGACGAGTCCCTACCATGGCGTACATAATGCTACCCACGGCGGACTGGTAGGGGATGTCTTGCATCTCCCTTTGTTCTGCTTTGTTGCTTGGCGATATGGAGGCCTTCAGCTTTGTGTCGGTCGTCATTGGTGTGCTGACAGGTTTGCAGTCTTCCATGTGGTAGCGCTTCAGCACCTCACCAATGTATTTGGTTTGGTTGAGTTTGATGGTGCCTGCTACTCGGTTGCGGTGGATGGCAATCCCGAGGTAGTACTCGAGAGGACCCATGTCCTTCATCTTGAACCTTTTGCTGAGGTCAGACTTCAGCCCATCCAGCAGCTCGACCGAAGACGAGCAGATGATCAGATCATNTTGGCGACATGGAGGCCTTCAGCTTTGTGTCGGTCGTCATTGGGGTGCTGACAGGTTTGCAGTCTTCCATGTGGTAGCGCTTCAGCACCTCACCAATGTATTTGGTTTGGTTGAGTTCGATGGTGCCTGCTACTCGGTTGCGGTGGATGGCAATCCCATTGTAGTACTCGAGAGGACCCATGTCCTTCATCTTGAACCTTTTGCTGAGGTCAGACTTCAGCCCATCCAGCAGCTTGACCGAAGACGAGCAGATGATCAGATCATCCACGTACAGCGCAACCAGCATCAGCCCTCTCCCATCAGCGCGCACGTACATGCTCGGGTCATTCTGGCAATGCGCGAAGGAGAGGCCGGTCATGAAACCGTCCATCTCTTTGTACCACATCCTCGGGGCCTGTTTCAGCCCGTAGAGCGCTTTCACCAACTTGCACACCTTGCCCTTGGGAGCTTCGACTCCTTCGGGCACCTCCATCAGCACTTCCTTGTCAAGCTTCCCATAAAGGAAAGCTGTCCTGACGTCCATCTGGTGTATCTCCAAGTTCTTTGCGGCAGCAATGCCAAGGAGAGAGCGGATGGAGGCAAAGGTCACGACGGGCGCGAACGTCTCATCGTACTCGGAGCCCGGGCGTTGAGAGAACCCCTTAGCCACTACCCTTGCCTTGAACTTGTCGATGTTGCCGTCTTGCTTCTTCTTCACTCGGAGGACCCACTTGGATCCCACCACGTGGGCCTTGTCGGGTCTATCCACCAGCACCCATGTGCCGTTCTCGGCAATGGATGCGAGCTCGCTATCCACTGCCTCCTTCCACTTGGCCGCATCTGGGCCAGTCATGGCCTCCGCCACTGTGGATGGCTCTCCCTGAGCCATGCACGACCAGCTGAGGCCGGTCCAATCATCCTCATACCGCAAAGTTGCTCTCTTTGGTCGCAAACTGCGCCGAGGTAGTGGTGCCGCTTCTTGCTTTGGTGCTGGTGCTTCCACAGGTGGTGATTTGTCGTCGTCGTTGTCGTCAGAAGAGTCGTCAGACTCCAAGTCAGACTCGGAAGCCTCGGACGCTTCGGTATCCGCGTCCATGTCAGATGATGCATCATCCTCCGCAGCCACTCTCCCATTCCCACCACCTGCTGGCAAGGTGAGCCAGTTGTCGGGTGCTTGGTCTCCGGACTCAAGCAACACTATCCACTCTCCCGCTTTGGGAGTGAGGGTCGG
The DNA here is from genome assembly GCA_023375785.1 of Penium margaritaceum. Lineage (NCBI taxonomy): Eukaryota > Viridiplantae > Streptophyta > Zygnematophyceae > Desmidiales > Peniaceae > Penium > Penium margaritaceum. The sequence continues at coordinate 12,454 of SZWC01005280.1, forward strand.
GTCCAGCAGCTCTCCCTTTCCAAGGGTGCGTTCGTCGAACACGACGTCGCGGCTCCTCACGAGCTTGCCTGCTGCCTGGTCCCAAAGCCGATAGGCTTTGTGTGACATGTCATACCCAACCATGATGCACTTCTTGGAGCGTGCATCGAGCTTGCCTCCACCTTCTCCCGACTGGATCTTCACCCATGCAGTTGACCCGAACACCTTCAGATGAGATGCGTTGGGTTTCTTTCCCGACCATGCTTCCTGTGGGGTCTTCAGCTGCTTGTCCTGCTCCTTTCCACGCTTCCGCAAGGCGGTCGCTGGTGTGAGGTTCAAGAGGTAGCAAGCCGTTGTTGCTGCTTCAGCCCAAAAGCGAGGTGGGAGCTTGGCGTCGAAGAGCATGCTTCGCACCATGCCGAGTAGGGTCTGGTTCATCCTCTCGGCAACGCCGTTGCTTTGGGGGTTGTAAGGGGTGGTTTGCTCGTGGCGGATGCCATGATGCTTGAGCCAAGGCTTGCATGCCTCGTACTCACCCCCGTTGTCACTTCGGAGCGCCTTCACCTTCTTGGACGTTTGCCGCTCCACCATGGCGACGAACTCGAGGAGCTTCTCCTTGACCTCTCCCTTTGTTTTGAGGAAGTAGATCCACAACTTGCGGCTGTGGTCGTCAATGAAGGTCAGGAAGTACTTGCTTCCTCCGTTAGACGGTGTGCGGAAGGGTCCACACACGTCACTGTGTATCAGTTCCAAGACGTGCTCCGCTCGTTGACCTCCTCTCCCAAACGGCTTCTTCTTTGCCTTCGCTTGGAGGCATGGTTCACACAATG
>SZWC01005280.1:15017-35712 GCA_023375785.1 Penium margaritaceum
TGTCAATGCGCCGGATAGCAACGGTCTAGAAAACGGGTCCCGACATGGGAGGCCGCCAACCGCTCTTGGTATTGCAACCAAGATAACATATCACCCTCGAACGAGGGATCCACACTTTAGGTTCGTTTGGTTTGCAACCTCACGAAGTCCGCATGTTGGTCTTTAGTGTCTACCTTTGGTTGGACACTCTGTGAGGAGTCTCAAAGGCAAGAACTGTAAATGGATGCATGCAAGGTACAGGCTTTTATACTTGCAGAGCTTTGCTAAAGCTTCTGCTTGTAGTGGCTCCACTGGAGCCAACCTCATCCTACATTCCTACTTGGCGCGTCCTTAGACCGCCAAGTGTCATCCTCAAGGCAGGCTCTAGTAAGCTTCCTAGAAGCTTCCTGTCCCAGTTTTGGCCACAAAGAAAATTGCGGCCGTCGCGGGGTTTGAACCCGCGACCTCTGGTTTGAGACTCCGGTGCCTAATCAACCAAGCCAAAAAGGTATGGTTCCTATGATGAGCCACAGGGGACATACCCATTATGGGCAGTGCATTCCTGGCCCATCTCAGAACAGACCAAGGGGACATACTCCATAGAGCAGTGCATGCCTTGTCTGTATGTGTAGCTAGCCAGCTAGGCAGTGGACAAGGTGCACACTATTTCAACACAAATGATGCGCAATTGGGCCAAGCATTGCCCAAGTTATGTTTGCCGAAGCGCAGGTCTCACCCACCATAGAAACGCCTAACACCTCCATGGTGTGCACATGCCGTTGTGCCTTCCTTCACGTGCGAAGCACCCTTCCGGAGGTGCAGATCCCTTTTCACACAGTGGAGGGGTCCCCTGCACTGTTTTGACACACCCCGGTCACTTTTGTATTGAGTTTGATGATGGGGTTTGACAGGGTTTGAAACCTGTTTGCGGACCTGCAGTCAAAATTTTGACACAGTCCCTGAGTAACAAACAGTACTACGTACATCCGGCAGATTATCTACCGGAGCCACTCAACATTCCTCCGGGGATAATTTGCCAGATGTAACTTTGCTCCTCACTCTTGTAAATTGAGTCACGGCCGACTTCCCAAGCCGTCGCGCTCACGCCAACTTTGGAAGCCTCACATCTCCCTCGTTTCTTGTCCGATTCCGGTGATCAACTTCCATTGGATTCAGCTACTTTTCCATAGTCAGGATCAATCATCCAATTTGGGTTTGGAGCAATCCTCAAGCTGCTATATCTAACTGCTAGGATTTGCCTCTCTCTGGCGGCTCATTGGTGCCTCCCGGCGCCGCACTTGGGCATGCGGAGGGGAAAACTTTTCAACACCCCATGACTCAATACTACACATGTACTTACACATTTAGAACTGACACAGGTGCACAACAAGATGCTCACACACTCCAATCTCAGCAACTCTCAGGTAAGGGGTGAAGCCTGACAGAAGAAATGGCCACCATGAGCTTTCTATGCGCTACTGCATTGGTCGTATTGTTAGCCCGCAGCATGTCCATGCCAACCCAGATGATAGAGATCATCTGTCTCTCCACAAGATCATGCACAACATAAAGCTGATCGTTAATGTGATTTGCACATGCATGAAACACACCAGAGTTATCTGCAATGGCAAGAGCACTCTGGTTGTCATAGCGTCAAACGATGCGAAGTACAGGTTGATGCAACTCACGAAACAGACGTTGCAGTCACACTACCTCGGCAGCTCCAGCTCCCACCGTAACATAATCAGCCTCTGATGAGCTACGTGCCATGCCGTCCTACTTGCCGCTCTGCCAGGACATAACGGTACCACCGTGCAGTAACACGTAGCCTGTCTGACTGCACCCATCAGGGCTCCACACCCAGTCACTGTCTGTGTAGCCGTCGACTACTACCAAACACTTTTGTTGGAAGTAGAGTCCAAGGTACGGCGTGAAAACCACATACCACACCACTTGAACAACCACATGCAGGGCTCTCACTTGAAGATATTGTGAAAACTATGCAAGGAGGTTGAGAGCAAAGGTGATGTCGAGTCATGTGGTAGTGGCCAAGTACATCAGAGATCCAATGAGGCGCAAGTACGAGGTCACGTCCATTGTCTCCCCCAGCTATGCTAGAACAACCACCTTCTTAGCATCTATCCCGTCAGGTGTGATGGGGTTGGAGGCAGTGGGAACTACACCAAGGAGGTGAGCAAACCGCTCCCCCACAGCGCGGGCAGAATGTGCCTGATGCAACAAGAGTGTCTTCCGCTAACGACCATGTACAATATCCATTCTGTAAAACACACCTGTATGACTAAGGTCCGTCATCATGTAGGTAGCTTGAAGTACTGCCGTGGCCTCCTTCACAGCCTACATTGAAGGAGATGCCATCAATAGATAATCCATGTATACTAGGATGGCAGTGAAGCTCTCAGTAATATGTCTAAGAAAGAGGGACGGGTCTGCATCACTCTGCATGTACCCGACACATGTTAGCGTGCCACTGATCTCCAGGTTCGAACACCAAGGTGACTATTTCAGGCCGTACAAGGCCTTAAGCAAGTGCCAGATCTTGTTACTGAACTCAAACCCCAGCGACAAAAAATGTAGATCACCTCCTCTATACTGGCATGGAGGAACGTGTTGTTCACATCCATCTGGTGCAACTCCCGGTCATGGTCAGCAACAACCCTGAATAGAGGGCAAGCAATGGTCATGCGACCAACGGGTACAAAGGTTTTAGTGAAAAGAAACACCCTTGTGAGAATTTCTTGGCTGTCAAGCAAGCCTTGTAGCAATCTAGTCTGCCATCAAGCTTCAACTTTTTTGAAAAGACCCATTTGACCTGTCCAGCCTTCTACCCAGGCGAGAGGTCGACAAACTCGTAGCTCATCCAAAAAAACATCACGACACACCTTTGTATCCTCATAATTGAGTTCCTCCTTCAACGTGCATGGATTAGGACCCGTCAAGAGAGAGCTCCGGGTGGCTAAAACACACACCTCAAGACTCGGCGTGACCATGACCAGGTTGGCTGCGACATTGTAAGTGACAGAGATCTGTTTGGAAACCAAGTCATGACTGGCAGGGTATGCTGGTTGCATGTTAGTGTAGACTGCCTGGACACTCAGGCCAAGGGTCTTTGTGCTAGGCTTGCCACTCTGAACACTGCAACTTAGGCGTCAAGGCGCCGGCTCAGCAGGCCGCTGAGCCCTTGAGGCCAGTGGACAGAGGTGACCACCGGGCTCGCGGGAGCAGCCCAATGCTAAGGTGCTCATCTTGGGCTATGAAGCAGGCTGCTAAGCAACACCCGTAGAAGCTATGGACTCGTACGGAGGGAAAGAGGGTGCAGGAGAAACATGGAGAAATGTTGGCTTGCAAGTAGGATGAGCAAGTGCAGGCACATGAGTAGATGTGACTAGAAATGCTATCACCGGCGTGGGATCAGGTTTGAAAAAGGGAACTGACGCTAGCACAGGATGAGGTGTGCCAGAGGGGACAGACGCTGACACGAGATCAAGTCTGCCAAAGGGGACTGACGCTGGCCTGGGATCAGGTGTGTCACAAGGGGCAAATGTTTGCACAAGTTCAGGTGTGCCGGAGGGGACCGATGAGGCTACTGGATCCACAGCCAAGATGGCCAATCCGTTAGCATTCGGAGACCGGACGACAAGTGCTAAGGGCCGGACGGACCCATCTATGAGACCATGCTCCCCCATCCTCTGGGAAGCCACACAGGTGGGAATGTGGTCAAAAACCTGTGGCAGAATGTTGGACAAGTTGCAGTAGATGAGAGCCTCAAGGAAGAGAGCATCTCAAGACTCAACAATACAATGGCGAGCTTGGTACTAAAAGCGCAAAGCTTTTGACCACAGGGAGATGCCAAGGAAGGCATACATGCAACCCCGAGGTGAGACCTTGGACACATGTTGGCCCTCGGTGAACCAGATGGAGGGGAATGACCTCCAAGCGTGAGCAAGATCAAGATCGGCGCGATGTCCAGACCATAGCTCATACGGTGTGACATGGTTCAGAAGAGGACCATGCGGCAGGCCTTTCCAGACCCACATCATGTAGGATAATCTCCAAAATGCAGAGGACTCCGGAAGACCGCACTCAGACCGCATGGCACGAACCCCATCCTCCATGGTGCGGTTCCAATTCTCAGACATACCATTCTGTTGTGGTGTAGCGAGAGCCAAGACCTGGTGAAAGAACCCGTGATCAGCAGAGTAGGCATCCACCTTGCCTAAGAACTTGCCACCACAATCCGAGAGGAACGTGTCAAGGGTGTGACAAGATGGGTATTGAGCTATCACCAGCGACTCACGAACCGTGAAGGCGACATGACTCTTGTAGCAGAAGTTGTAGATCCACCACATCAGTGAAGTCATCAGTCAGGGTGAGAACATATTGACCTCAATCTGAGAGGGACTCAACTGGGAGATGACAGAGGATGTCTGAGTGGACAAACTTTAGTAAACGCAGTGCCCGAAAAGTACATTCATGGTAAGAGAAGTGATGTATCTTACCCTAGACGCAAAAAAGACAATCAGTCCTGGGCGGCTTCTTGAAAGAAGTCGTGTCAAGACCAAGAGTTGGCTGACTTAGAATAAGCTTGGAGACAGTGTCCATGCTCACATGGTCGAGGTGGCAATGCAAACGGCACTGGTGCTCAGGGGAGAGAACACCAATGAAAAACACACGTGCTGAAGAGAGAGTGGACGAAGAAGCAAAGGGAGTGCAGTGAGACACACAATACGAGTCATCAACAATGGAGGCATGAAGAACAATGGTACGGGTGTCCAGAGCAGTCACTTTGGCAACGTCACTAGAGTGCTCAACAATGAGGCCTATCCTAGAGCATGCATAAATAGAGAGCAGCTTAAGCTTGAGAGAATGAGCAAAGAGCACATCAGAAATGTACAAGGGACCAGATGGACCATCAAACCTCACCAACCCAACTCCCTGGACAAGGAATGACTGACTAGATCTTGTGCAAACAAACCAAATGGACTCAACGGGACCAAGCATGACAAAATCACTATGATAACAAGTCTTGTGATGGGTGGCACCGGAGTCAATGATCGAGATGTCACTTGGCTCACAGCCATTCATCTATGCTGTAGAACATGCCATTTAACACTCTGCCTTTGTTTGGCATGCAGTAGAGGACTCAGGACAACAACAAACAGAATTGACCTATTACTTGTCAAGCCAGTCTGTACTTTCAGGTCCATCCTCATTACAAGCTGGCTGAGCTCACCCACAACCATCATCACATGCAACAAACATAGAAGAAAAACTTGGTTGTGCCAACACACTAGCACCTCCATGAATATGAAGTGTTAGCAGCTGAAAAATCTCTGCGATAGTGTGATCCGGAGGGTCTAGATTAGTGCTGTTGATTGGTGAAGCTGTTGCATCTGTTATGGTGGTGGTCGCTGCACGACCTCTCCGTATGTTACCAGCGGACATCCATTACGTATGCTCTGTCTAGAGGTCACACGTGATCCAAATCTGATCAAGGGGTTGCTCACAATCTATGTAGCGGTGATCCCATCGTTGTAGCAAAGGAGAGAACATCCACTGCCACTGCTCACCAGTTGATGTTGTTGCTGTCCCTTGTCGCATTTCTTTTTCCCTTTCTTTCCAGGTGCAACCGTCACAACACCTTGATTGTGGTTGCTTGAGCCACAGGAGGGGGAGGAGGAAGTGGTAGAGGTGGGAGTGGTGAATCGGGACAGAGGCATAGGAGGGGTTGTATTCACTGCTGAAACATGTTGACTCTGTTAATTGGCAATAGCAACCTCATGAGCCGATGTCACCTGGAGAAAGTAGCGATGAGCCTCAAGAAGAAGCTGTAGTGACCATGACAACTCCGTAAGGGCCACACGGTCGAAGCCAGTAAAGAGCTTTACGTGGTCCAAGTGCACCCCCATCATGATGGCATCGAGAGCACATAGTTGCATCACGCCACGAGCCTCAAGGCGCGTGTAAATGGGCATGGCTCACCTCCATTAGTTTGCTGTGAACTCCATGGGACCCTAGCGAACAGAATAGAACTTATGAAGTTGAGCTGCCCTTGTGGTGTGGGTCTCCGCAATGAGCGGTGTCAGGGCAGGCTCCCAGCCACGGCATGCGTCTGCTCCAATCCTCGTCACGGAATCACCCAGGAAGGGGCGGAAGTCCACTATAGTCTACAGCCGCATGGCGTAGAGCAGACCGCGCATCGCTCTCACTGCTGTCAGGACCTGGTGAACATCGCTGTGGTAGAAGGGCCAGACTCCCCACAATTTTTCCCACACCTCGAAAACCATCTCCCAGCAATTGAAGCCCTCGTAGCTAACGTAACGAGGTGGAGATGTCTCAACATGATTTACTTACCGCTCCGTGAAGAGGGTGACATCAGGCTCAAGGGATGGTGGGCAAGGTATGGGGAGGCCACCACTGAGAGAAATGCCACAAAAAGTGAACACAACTGAATGACATGGCTGATCCTTACAACAACAAGGTGGACGGGTGAGAGGTAGTGACCCCAGATGCAGCTCTTGAATATGCTCCTCAAGGATGCAAATCTCGTCCTCACATGTGCTATCCTCTATCTCCTCCTCATCCCTAGTCAACCTCTGATGAAGGATCTTGAGGCCACGGCACTGCATAGAGCATACACTGCTAAAAGGATGGTGTAGCTCCAATAGTTCCTCCTAATGTCTGCCATGAGGCCCCTAAATGACCTCTCACTAACTATGCGATCTCTTGTAGCACGTCGGTCTGGTGATGCTACTGGCAGCACATCTCATCCTACGTTTGACAAAACTCATTTATCGCAAGTGTCTATGACCGTGGACCCATGATGCTCAAAGAGGAGGAAGAGGAGGGGTCTCCTTGGCCTTTGCCCTTTGTTAGCTACTGAGCTAACCACCTCCGGCAGAGAAGCCGCGAAACCGAAAAGCTCACAAAGGTTCTTACACCTTCTTCCTTTGCAGGTATGTGTCATGCACCCCAAACTTAATCAGGCATACACTTCACCTTCAAGAGTACTAACGCCTTAGCATTACATCTCAAGAAGAGCTCAAGTCGTCAATACGCAAGAGAGCATCAAGCAAGGGTTAATTGATCAGCATGCAAGACAAGTCCTTTTATAGCTGCCTGTCCAGTCCTAGAACTCAAAAGCACANTGACTGATCAGCCGTGTTGCTTCCCAGAAGCAATGGACTTTCTTTCTTGGAAGCTTCTAAAACAACCAAGATGTGCATGGAGCCAGGATCGAGCTCATGACCTCTCACTTGGCCAAATCAACAAAATGGCTAAGTTAACCACTCACCTACATGGTGTACTCACAGGTCATATCTCACATGAGACAGAGCATAGTTGAGTCACCCTACAACAAATCCAGGGGTCATACCTCCACAAGGGGCAGAGCATTCCTGATCCGTCGTACAAGACTGAACAAGGGGCAAACATATTCAACACCCTTGTCATGGACCGGCACCATCAGTGCTGCTCAAAATGGGTCTAAACGTCAAAATGAGCCAAACGGGAAACCGAGAGCATTTCTTGAGGATTTAAAACGTTGCCAAGAAATGACTTTTTTTACCCAAATGTTACGGACGTTAGCACTACAAGTGATGACATTATCACTTTTTTTTACACTAGCATATTTAACACTGGCATTTTTCTACATTGAAGTAATTTATGATAGCATTTTTGTTGTTAAGTGTCGTGCCTCCAACTCTTGCACTGAGGTCGTTGTCGGAGTTTGCAAAATGGCGTCCATAGCTCACTCGAGGGATTTTCCCCTGTGTGTCACTTTGGAGGCAACCTTCATCAATGACCCATGAAGGAAGACTTGAATCTTTCAAGTCTCTAGAGGCTCATTTATGCTTTTAACCTTGCCCCCTTGTTCTAGTCAAAAACAAGAGGGTGTTACCCCAAACTCGTGATTTCGCACGAGTTTTCCAGTTTCAAAACCCGCAGTTTGTCTTGAACGGACTCGATTTTTGTTTTTGAAGCGTCAGTACAAAATCGTTACGTGCAAGGCACAATTAGCAATTCACACCAATGCTCTCTTTTTTTTCTTGTGTCCCTTTTGTGTGCAACTATCTTTCTTTCTTGCTCATTCTTGCTAGCAGTGAGGGCAAGTGAGGGCGGGGCACGAGGCCATGAGCCTCGCCCTTGAGGCCCTTGTGGCCTCTCAGTCGCCGATCAAGCCAATAGCGTGATCGGTGGCTAGTGGCTTGCCATTGGGTGGCCAGCCGGTCACCTGACCGGCCGCCGGCCATCCAGCCGGCCGGTAGCCAGCGGGTGGCTGGCCACCAGTCAGCCCTCACAACAACAAGGGGTGGTTGCGAGCCACTCCCTCACAGATGGGACATGGAAGGGCCTGAACCAGCCGTCCTGCTTCATTTTTTTTCCTTTTTTCTTAGTCTCACGGATTCCGCGTGATGAAAGGGGGACCTCGTCACTCCCTGCGCTGCTGCGTAGGTGTTGTACAGCTGCACGGACTTTGTGCAGCTGCATAACAAAGCTGTTGTGCAGCATTGCTGTGCAGCAGTACTACGCAGCTCCTTTGCCACATAGCAAAGCAGTCACTATTGCTGCTACCGTTGCACTACTATTGCTGCCGCCGCTACTGTGGTTGCTGCGATGTTGTAGCTGTTGCTGCTTCTGCACTGCTGCTATTGTTACTGTTGTTGATGGCGCTGCAGCACCTGCAATGTTGTTGCAGCTGCCGCCGTGCTGTTGCTACTACCCTGGCTGCTGCTACCGTTGTTGCTACTCGCCCTTGCTTTCATTGCTTGTTGCCATGCCTGCTACGCATTGCTATTGCTTGCAGAAGCTGATGTGAGCTTCTTCTCCTTTTTTTGTGCCACGTGTCATAACCAGACAAGGTGGTGCTGCATCCTGGTGCTGCCGCTTTCTCTCTGTGTGGCTGCTGCAGCTTGTTGCTACCGCTGCTCCTCTAGTGACCGTGAGGTGATGTTGTTGCTACTGACATTGGGCGACTGACGCTGATGTCTGCTGTGATGGGTCCTAGGATACGACTGTTGCGGTGACTCTCACTACTGCTGCCGTTGCTGCCTCTTTGTGGTGCAACTTAGGAGAAATCTCTCCCTGTTGTGATACAATGAGAGACTTCTTGGAAGCTTTCTATGTTGGTGCTGCTGACGTGGTGACTCAGTCTAGTCAGCTGACACACTAGCAAGCAAGCAGGTGCAATAAATAGCAAGGGTCAGGCTAGGGAGACACAACGACTCGTTATCTCCAAAAGCTTTGTAATACAGAGAGAGATGAAACTGAAAAGCACACAACATGAATACCTCCCGTGGCGCACAATGGGTGACTCACCTGGCAGTGTCGGTTTGTCCAAAACCCGGCCCAAAACAGCTATTCTGGCCATAAATCTTTGCACAGTCATCCAAACTTCACACCATCTGAACCTAGAGATAAATTATCTTGAGTTGGATGGTACAACTAGTAATCTACACAGATCCGGCATCTATAGGTGAACACACATTGCATAACATGTTGTAGCAGGAGGGCCGGTTCTGCCCTCCCACCTTGCGATAGCGATTGGGTGGCCGCGAGCCACCCCTCGCTATCGCGAGGGTTGGCCGGTGGCCAGCCACCCGCTGGCTACCTGCCGGCCGGCGGCTGGCCGGCTGGGTGGCCAGCGGCCGGCCAAGTGACCGGCCGGCCACCCGCCGGCGAGCCAGCAGCCGCCGATCGAGCTGGTAGCTCGATCGGTGGCCAAGAGGCTGTGAGGCCTCAAGGGCCGAGGCCTGTGGCCTTGTGCCCTCGCCCTCGCTCGCCCTCCTCGCTCGCGAGAACAAGCGAGCATGAGGGATAGAGCAAGAGCGAGGAGCAAGGAGCCTACGAGAAACGTCGGCGCAAAATCGGCGATCGTGCCTCGCACGCGACGATTTTGCACCGATGCATCAAAACAGAAACTCAAGTTCGTTTATGAAGAACTGTAAGTTTCTAAACCGGAAGACTCGTGCAAAATCACAAGTTCAAGGTAATATCCCCTCGTTTCGGACCCAGAATGAGGGGGTTAGGTAAAAACGGAAATGGACCTCCGGAGACTCAAGATATTCGAGTCTCCATGCTCTGGGTCATTGATGATGATTGTCCCTCAGTCCTGCAAAGGGTGTAAGCCCCTGACGTGGACTGAGAACGCCATTTTGCGAACTTTGACGACGACTTCAGAGCAGGAGCTGGAGGTTCCGGCCCGTTATAGTGGTATCAGAGCCAGACAAACCTCGCGACCAAGGGTTCGACGGAAACGGTGCCTACGTCCTATAAAAAACACTGTGGACAGCTGCAAGCAGTAGCAGAAACGCAAGAAGGGACTACGTCATCTACACTTCACGGATTGGAACGCCGTAAAGTGCATTTGAGAGCTTGAAAATAGTTCTATTTGGTGGAGACTCTTTCCTCCAGTCCCTACTCACCTCCAAGGGGCTAGAAGGATTTTTGTGGGACGGGATGGGGAGTTCCCACCCTCCAAAACCACCAAATCTTCCCCATGTACAAGGCTCCTTCCTCCCTCCCTCATCCAAAAATTGGGACAGGGCCCTTTCCCAAGCTTAGGGACTCTCACGACCTGAGAGCACCCTAAAAAGGAGGGTGTCACCTTGAAGGTTATTGACGGCACTCCAACGCCACTGGCTGAAGGGAGACGCCGCCCAAGAATGTGAGGGGTATCAAGGAGCGTGAAGAGAAGACCAAGGAAGACAAGAAGACAAAAGCAAGACAAGGAGATAGAAGAAAGAGTGAAAGACTTGCTAGGAATGTTTAGAATTCCTCTTTGCACTCTTTGCTCTTGTTTTGTGAGCGACACTCACGTCCCTTGTCATTTCCTTGTCTTGTAATTTTCTGTTTTCCTAGGTACTAGCCCTTGCCAATCACCTTGAGTCACGACTTAGGAAGTCTAGTTCCAAAAACCACGACTTTGTGCCAACGTGGCGGCCTAGGAAAACAGAAATTGAATTTATGATTGCCTCACCAATCGTGAGAGCAAGGAGTTTGTGGGAATCGATTCGTCCTTAAAGTTTTGGGGTGATCCTCACAATGATCTTCACGTGCTTGTTGCACGAGCGATGAGATTGCAAGTGCCGGACCTTCCAAGACCAACAAGGGCAAGGTGGTGACGTTCTCACCACACGCCTTCGGCGGACACCAAATTCTAGGAGCCACCACCGCGAGCATGGTTGCCAACCCAAAGGCAACCGTACCGCCTAAGGCAATCGTACCGCCTACGGAAACCAACGCCAACCTCAACGACACTGAGAAGCGTGCGGAGGCCAAAAAAGTACTCGACGAGCACGTCGACGCGCACGTGGGCGACCCCCACGCGACGGACGACGCGATGGAGGAGGATCTCCCGGAGGGGGACCCCGACAAAGAGCACAAAGTCGATGATGGCGAAGGCGATGAGGATCGCGACCATCGTCATCGTCGTGCGATGAACTTGAGCTAATTGCTCGAGAAGGGTAAGGCGCCCGCCGCATCGCCTGAAGCTGCCGACGGCAGCGAGACTGCCGAGAGCGGCAAGGGAGCTGAAAGCAGCCACACGGGAAGTTCCCGTGAGAACGAGCCGGACGACGTCACCGCGAAGGCAATTCACAATGACCGTCATAGGCTTGTGGTGTTTGCTGCTGCGGCGGTGGGCCGACTCAAGATCACCACCAACGGTGGAGGTGCGGCACCACTCGGAAGAGTGGGGGCGGACCCCCCTTCCTACAATGTGGACGCAATGGGATAGGGCAACGCCCACTCGAGCGTTGTCGCCGACGACAGTATCCTCCGAAAGGTGGGACTCCTTGGAGGTGTGTGCGCAAACCGTACCCTCCTGCAGTGGGTAAGGGTGCACGGACAACGCGAGGCCCTGAAGGATATTGCCGATGCTCTGACGACATCAGAGCTCAAGTTCACGTTTGCCAACCTACTGGCCAACTTTGGGCAGAGCATCATGGACCTCAATCGTGATAGCCAGCTGTAGCACTTGGCCGCCCATGAGGCAAGCCACCAATGCAACAACATCAACAAGGTGTTACAGAGCGTGACCCAAGTGCGGATGCAGCAGCAAGTGCAGGGTGCCACAGCTGCGGATGCCACTGTAAGTGGCAGCGACGACTTACCTACCTCGATGACTTCGGTGCCGGTCATGAACACATCCTTCCTCCACAATGCGGAGATTTTCCAGAAGGACGTGAAGTTGACCGACTGGCTGAATCGCATGGAGCACATTCTACGTGTCCACAAGGCTCCACTCAGCCAGTGGGACGACCTTGCTACGATGCGACTTGAAGACAAACTCTTCAAGTATGTGATCAAGGAGTGGATTGCGCAACAGCCGCACCTCGAGTGGCAGCCCATGCCATCGGAGGCCTTCTGCACGATCATGAGTAAGAAGTGCATCCAACGTGAGGACGTGCAGTGCGCCTTCCACAAAATCAAAGACGTCAGGCAGCTAGGCAGCTCACTTGAATCCTACTTGAGCGAGTTCACCGCACGCGTGGAGGAAGCGGAAAGCTTCACCGAGGGCGATGGGACTTAGACCTTCTTGTACCCGGTGTGCATGCTCTTGGAGTACTTGCGTGATGGTCTCGTCAGCGAGAATCTGAAGGACAAGACTACCACGACAGCCACTGGCCAAGCTTCAACAAGCTGGAGGGCGTTGTGTGACTACATGAGGGAAGTGTGTTCGGCGAACCCGAAGCACTACTCTGAAGCACGGCCCAACATGCGTGTAGAGCAAGGTTGCGATATGCGCATGGACGCTGCAGGGGCTGGTGGGTCAGCTGGACAGCGAGGCCGGGTCAAGGTCAAGCAGCCTGCAAACCCTCCAACCAAGAAGGCTGGTGGACACAAGGGCCCCAATAACAAGCACAGCCGCGAGGATGACAAGCTGCAGGCGGCGCGTGAGTTTCACAACGCAGCCTTCCACGACGGGCTCTCCCACAACTGCATGCAGCCGGGCCACTTTAGGGCTCACTGCTCGAAGGCTAATGGTGGTGGACAAGATGCCGCGGCGTTAGCTGTAGCATCAGCACCTCGTGGGGATGGTGCAGCAGTAGGCCGCGAATAGGGCCGTGGACAGGGTTGCGGTCGCGGCAATGGGCTCGGCCATGGTAACAGACAAGGCCGTGGGGCGGGTTTTCCCCAGCCCTTAATTCGCATGTGCCCACAAGATGTGGACTCGAGTGGGTGAATCATGCGAGTTGCGACGCCCGTCGTACAGATTCCGTGTTTATCACAAACTCCGCTTGCCATCGTCGAGCCTGTTCACTTGGAAGAGTGGAGGTAATATGACGATGCAGTTCAAGGGACACCTATCTGGTGCTTTCGCAAACGTATTGGCTGATACTGGAGGAGAAAAATCCTTTGTTAGCCTTGACTTTACCCAACAGGTGGGCCTAATGTACGAGCCATCTGATGGCGCAGTTGTCGTCGGTGACAACCGTACAGTACCTGTTATCGGTACCTGTAAGGCAAAAATTTGTATTCAAGGTTACACTCAGAGCGTTGCATTGAAGGTACTGAAATTTCTTGACCCGTTTGATGTGGTGCTAGGCGATCCCTGGCTCCGCAAAAACAAAGCTTTGATATACTTTGAATCAAGGCGCTTGATACTCCGAAAGTGATAGCGTCGCTTTACGCTGATTTTGAGTATGGAATTGTCACCGACTTGACTTAAAGTTCATGCCAGCTTGTCTGCGATGTAGGTCAAGAGGCGTATTCAACAAGGTTGTCGATACTTCTTAACTCTGCTGTAGAAAGTGGAGGATGACGTGAAGGAAGACACGCCACAAGAGATCAAATCTCCATTGGCAGATTTCTCGGATGTATTCCAAGACCCACCAGCTGGGCTTCCACTAGAACGACACATGGGCCACAAGATTCCGCTACAACCAAAGGGGACTCCCCCGTTCAGACCCATGTATCGCCTTAGTCCAGTAGAAAGGCGAGAGGCCAAATGCCAAATCAAAGAGTACCTTGCAAAAGGATGGATCGAGCCAAGTAGCTCGCCGTACGGTGCGCCGATCCTTTTTGTGAACAAAAAGGACGGTAGTTTACACATGTGCGTGGATTACCGGGCGTTGAACAAGCTGACGATGAAAAGTCGATTCCCCTTGCTGCGGATTGAGGACCTTTTTGACCAACTCCAATGGGCAAAAGTATTTTCTTCCTTAGATTTATCTCAAGAGTACCATCAAATCCGCATCACGGAAGATGATGTGCCCAAAACTGCGTTTCAAATGCACATAGGACACTATGAGTTCCGAGTGTTGTGCTTTGGGCTGACAAATGCCCGGCAACCTTCCACGAAGACGAACCAAACGTTCGCCAAGTAACGCGGTCAGTTTGTCTTGGTTTACCTGGACGACATCTTGGTTTTCTCTCAATCAATGGAAGAGCACATAGAACATCTACGCAAAGTCCTCGCAATCCTTCGGGAACAGAAGTTCTATGCGAAAGTGAGCAAGTGCAATTTTGCACAAGATAAGCTCGAATACCTTGGACACATCGTCGGCAAGGACGGCATCCGTGTCGACCCACGAAAGGTCCAAGCGGTTGTAGACTGGCCACGCCCAGAAAATGTTGGATAGATTCAGTCTTTTGTCGACCTTGCAAACTACTTTTGACGGTTTAGGCAAGGGTATTCAACCCTAGTAGCACCGTTAACCAGGCTCACGCGAAAAGATGTGTGCTAGGAATGGACATCTGATTGCCAAAACGCTTTTCTCAAAGTCAAAGAGCTTCTATCCACAGCGCCCATCACAGCCTATCAACGACGCGAGAACGGTCGAGGTCCCAGAAGCGCCATGCTTTCGACATGGCAGAGACACCAAGAAAGGTGCAGAGACGAGCGCGATGGCTGATTTTGCCGTCGCGAAAGTCCTCGGGTAACCAGATGGTAGCCACACAGCCCCAGACATGAGCAGTAAAACGGCTCGTGTGGTCCCACAGGATCAACAACCCAGTCCCAGACGGAGGTCAGCAAGGTGGCCGTACCAGCGCTCAAAGTGAGTGACGTGGCGGGGGAGAGGACCATGGGGGACACGGTTCCACACCCAGGTCATGTCGCACATCGCTTCAAAGGAGAAGACGGGGGAGAGGGAGGACTCATTCAGGAGAGTACGAACACCATCAGCGAGGGTGCGGTTCCAGTGCTCAGAGACACCGTTTTGTTGGGGTGTGTAGGGAGCCGAAGGCTCCATACACACCCCACAAGACGTCAAGAAGCGAATAGTGGGACCCATGAACTCGCCACCGCGGTCACAGCGAAAGACTTTGAGCCGGCAACCACAAGTCAGTTCAGCCTGTGGCAGCCAGGACTCTAGACTGAGACAAACGTCACTTTTTTACTGAAGGGCAAAGACCCAGGGCATGCGAGAAAAGTCATCTGTGAGACAGAGGACATATCGACCTACCCCTCCAAGAGCGTCATGAGCAAGGGGTCCCATAACGTCAGCGTGCAAGAGATCAAGTCGGTGGGACGTGCGGGACTCAGACGTGGAAAAAGGGGAGCGGTGCATCTTGCCTTGGGCACAGTCAAGGCAATCAGTAGGGCAAGGGGCAGAGAACTTGTCGGCGTCAAGACCATGAGCGAGCGTGTCCCACAGCAAACTGTCAATCGCAGCAGTGTGAATGTGCCAAAGGCGGCGATGAAGCAACTGTGCATGTGCTGGAGTGAGAGAGCGGGCCACGTGAACAAGAGCGGTCGAGGAGGGATGCGGTGCAAACAAGGGCACGCGAAATAAGCGGTCACAACGAGTGCCACACAGCAGCACACGACCAGTGCTACGATGCAACACAGAGGCAATGCCACGGCTGGAGGAGAAGTCCATACCCTGGTCGTCAAGTGTCGCAACAGACACTAGACTGAGCTCAAGAGCGGGAACATGCTGAATGTCAGGGAGAAAAAGTCCCCCCCCCCCAGGACGAACGAAGCGGACAACCCCAACACCCTGGATAGGGAGAAGCTGGCCAGAGCCAGTGCGAACAAAGCGAACAGAGCCAACGGAACCCAGAGAAACAAGCGAAGAGCAACAAGAGGTCATGTGGTGGGTGGCTCCTAAATCAAGGATCCAGAAGCCACCCGTCATGCGGACAGACGCATGGTCACGACTCATTGCGGCAATGGCAGAGCGAGGAGAAAGGCGCTGACCACAGGCAGCAAGACAACGAGGAAGACTGTATGACTGCCACTGTTCAATCCACTGGACTTCGACCGGGGAACAACCCTGAACATGACCGGGGGGCGGCCCACAAAGAGGCGAATCAACGGCACACGCATGTCCCCCCTCAACCGAACGCACACTCTCACCTCCCTGATCACGGAGGTGACGTTGGTGAATGGCATGAGAGAGTGCAGAGTCCATTTGGCGGTCGTCCTCAAAAGGCCCGGTGATGAGAACGCGAGATGAGGGACGCTGGGAGCTAGGGGTTGAGGACGTCCACGGCGGAGGAGAGTAGAAACCAGAGGGAGGCCCGAAGTAGACAGGGCTGCCAAACCCCCGGGGCCAACCCCAGGGGGAGGGCGGGAGCGGTGAGGAGAGAGCAGTGCTGTAGGCAGCAGCTGCAGGGAAGGAGGAGGAGGAGGAGCGTCTAGAGCCTCCGCCAGACCCTTTGGAGGTGGAGGAGCATGCAGAACCACCACTAGATCCTATGGAGCGTGCCCAGTGTACACGCATGGCTGAGGCAAGGTGAGCATACTGAGGTGGGGCAGGACACTTGAGCGCCGCATGACCGATGGCACCGCGGTTCCAGCACATGACAGTGCTGGTGGAGGAAGCGGGGAATGTGGCGCCATCAAAACCGTGACCCTTGCCACCCCTGCCTTGCCCGCCACCACCAGAGCCACCCCCGCGGCCTCTACCTTTACCACCCCCCCACCTCGACCACCCCCTTCAGCAGCAAGAGATGTGGCAGTAGTGGTAGATGTGGCAGTGGAGGATGAGCCAGAGGCAGAAGAGGTGGAGGAAGAAGGGAGTGCGGTGGCTGCTGCTGCAATGGCGGCGCGATGAATGCGTTTGTTATACAATGAGCTCCACCATTCGGTCAGACGTTGGGAGGTGAACTCCCACAATGCACCAATGCCTGGGGGTGCGTCAGCGGGGACGGGGATGGCAGCCAGTTGCTCAAGCTCTGTGGCCTTCACCTCGCGGAAGATGTCACTGAGCTCCGGGATGAGGGCGTTCATGATGGAGAGAACAACAGGGAGCTGACCAGGGGCGGCCTTGCCGAGATCGCGCAGCAGTCGTAGACTGCGAGCCCAATAGGCGTCAGCAGTCTCATCAGCACGCATAGAGAGCGTGTTGAACTGGACGGTGCGGACGCTTTGTGCTGCATGTCCAGTCACTGTCGTGCGCCGCTTGATCAGTGCGTAAGCACCAACCAGGTCAGTAGAGGTGTAGCGTGTAGTGTCAGCATTGTAGGACCCGATCTCATCAGTGAGATCGTCGTGTCCAGCGCGAATGAGAGCACGGACAGCACGTGCAGACTCAGACTCGACTGGGACGAAAGGTGGAGCAGCTAAGGGATTGGGTTCATGGTAGTATTCCTAGAGCTGCTCCCCTTGCTCCCAAGCACTGAAACGAACCTCCCAAGAGTGGAATGTGAGATTGGAGGTAAAGTGGGATGGAGTAGAGTCAACGTCGGGCTTGTGCTGCACTGATGGGGCAAGCGCTTTGGCTGCAGCTGCGGCGACTGCAAGCGGATCAGAGGAGGATGAGCCAGTGGTAGCAGATGCGGAAGCGGGGGAGGTAGAGAATGTTGCAACAATGCCAGTGGACTGAGTGTTGCGCAGTGCAGGTTGGAGGCGGTTAAGGACCAAGTCAGCAATGTGGTCGGCGAAGGTCTCTTGGTCAGCCTGCTTAGCACACAGCTTCTCTTCAACGACGCGCTGAGCAGTGAGAGCTGCGTGGAGCGCATTGCGCTCACGCTGAAGCTCAACGTCCAGGATTGTGTATTGGTCATCGTCAACTGACATGTTGCCAGTGACTTTCTGAGGACGAGAGAAAGAGACCGAAAGAAACCAGGCTCACCAGGCACGGCGGCTCAGTGAGAACAGCGGTGGAAGAGCCGCAGCAGCTGAGGAGGCGACGACTGCAACACTAGCTCATGCGGAGACAATGAGGCAAGCTACTCCTGTTAGCGCTTTAGCCGACAGGGTGGAGACGGCTGCAGTGGTCGCGATCAACAACTGTATGTGACGAGTCACTGGAGATGAAGAAGAGGGTAAGGATGAAGCCTCTGCTGTGGAAGTGTGGATAGAGTCAACTGCACTGGAGAGCGCTGTGGCGGCTGCAGCTGCTGCTGATGCGACTGCGTCTGCTGCTGCGGCAATCTGAGTAACTACGTTGACAGCAGCAGCTGCCAAAGGTCCCTGATCAACTGCAGCCATAGTGTAAGTGTCAATGGCTCTACCAGCGGCAGTGGTAGCTGGTGCACGTGCGGCACATGCAGTGGCTGCAAAAGTAGATGCCACTACAGCACTGAACACAAGTGCAGCCCACAGAGCTATCAGAGTATCAAGAGGAAAAGAGGGCGTTGACTCTGCAGCTGATGTGGCTGGAGATACGACACAACGCGAAGCAGGAGCCCCTAATGCTGCTGCTGCAAAAGGTAAAGCGGCGCCACAAGGAGCAGCACGGCGGCGTTGTTGGCGCATCTTATGGGAAACGGGTGGGCTCACCGGTGAGTGAAGAGGTCAGTGATCACGCGGTGGCGCCGTAGCTGGTTTGTTTTGCGCCGTCGGAGAGTCGTCGGCGGCCGACTGGCAGTGGGCTGCGTAGTCCCTTGCGTCGGCCCACTCATAGGAGTCGGCGGGGTCGTAGTCCTCACCGGGGTGATATCCAGGGCTGCTACGACGGACCCTCGACAACACCTCCCTCTCCGCATGCTCCTCGTAGTACGCGAGCTCCCTGTCGATGCGGACACGCTCCCTCGCCGCTGTGGGTAACGTAGGGATAGGCTCGGTCACAGGCGGAGACGCCAATGT
Organism: Penium margaritaceum; assembly: GCA_023375785.1. NCBI lineage: Eukaryota > Viridiplantae > Streptophyta > Zygnematophyceae > Desmidiales > Peniaceae > Penium > Penium margaritaceum. The sequence goes on from SZWC01005280.1 coordinate 33,997, forward strand.
GCCGAATGCTGGGCCGCCTGAGAGGCAGCCTGAGGTGCATAGAAGTGTCCGTGGACAGGCCTCAGCTGCTCAGGTTGGCGCTGTTGCTGCAAGGGTCGTGAGCGGAGGAAAGGCTACAAGTGTGGTGCTGGAGGACGGGGGCGGAAAGACCCCGGTGCACAAGACAGCCGAGTGCACCTGCCCGAGGCACCACACAGAGTGCGGGTGTGACGGGTGGTGCCCACGTGTCCGTCGTGCGTGCTGAGGCCGAAGCACGGCGGAGGAGGGGCGGACAACGGCTGAGGGGAGATGGTGCCGTAGGACGGGGGCGGAAAGACGCCGATGCACAAGCCAGCCGAGTGCACCTGCCCGAGGCACCACATAGAGTGCGGGTGCGACGGGTGGTGCCCACGTGTCCGTCGTGCGTGCGAAGGCAGAAGCACGGCGGAGGAGGGCCGGACGACGGCTAAGGGGAGATGGTGCCGTAATGATAGTGGCGTAAGAGGTGACCGCACCTTGTAGAGTGAGGATGCGTGTGTGCCATTGTGAAGAAGATGGATGCACAGATCCCGGCAGAGTGGAGCAAGGTTTGGCACCACCACGTGGCGGTGCCTTCGTGCGTGCGTTGGTCGAGGCAGGGATAGAGTACACCGTGATCCACGGGTGTGATATGAGCGGTTGCACAGAACGGCGACTGCTGCTGCGGCCTCAAACTGCCGCAGACGCGAGGTTGTGGCTTGCGCGGGATCACCCGCCACGTAGAAGTGGCCCGAAGAGGGTTCACGAGGTCTCAGGACTGTCGAGATGAGGAGGGATGGCCCTCCTGCTCTGATACCAGTAGGCAGCCGTGATTGCTAAGCAAGCAAGCAAGCAAGTAGCAAGCAATGGGAGAAACCACGGATCGGGGGCAAGCTCACGTTGAAGAGAGAGAGAACTTGCAACAAGTTTTTTAGTGACAAGTGAGCAAAGTGCTAAGAGCCGGTTGACCCGGCCACCCACGCGAATCACTTGACGTGGGGCCCGAACGCCACCCCGGGATGGAACCTGGCCCTGGAGCGAGCGAGCTCCAGGCGGTGACTCCCATCAGAACACAATCATCTACCTTTAGCTCCAACGGACCAGGATTATGAACCATAATTCCGTCTAGTAGCGTTGAGACAGGATCCACAAGCCGGCAGAGATGATCCTTGGCTAGATCCTGATCCACGTCAGTTTGTTTGGTGGATAGATGTCAATATCTTACATCAAAGCACATTAAAGAATGCTATTGCACAAAACTGTGTCTACTTGTCTGGTAAAAAAATAAGGGCACATTCGAGCGAGGGAAGTCCTATTTTCTCACATGTGTACTCATGGGATGAAAGCTGTTGTGGATAGCAACAATAGGTGCAATCCTACCTTCTTTCTGTTTCCGCAATGCTTTTTAAGGAGCTGCACTTCGTAACCCTGTGCACACTCCGTGTGCAACTTTCACACTTGTTTTGACTATTAATCTTGACATGTTTTGGATCAATGATTGCAGCAGATTGTTCGTATCACGAGGTGGTGGCCCAGGGGTCCATGAATGCTAATAGTGCACGTTTACATGCACGTGAACACGTGCGCACGTGCACGCACACGCGTTCGCACACACACACACACACACACACACACACACACACACACACACACACACACACACACACACACACACAAACGCACACGCACACGCACACGCACACGCACACGCACGCGCAC
>SZWC01005280.1:42987-72465 GCA_023375785.1 Penium margaritaceum
TCTCTCTCTCTATCTCTCTCTCTCTCTCTCTATATATATATACATATATATATAAATATCTCCATCTCTCCCTCCCTCTGTATATCCCTATTTCTATCTTCCTCTATCACTTTATCTTTCTCTTCATCAATCCATCTCTCTATGTTGATGTGTTTGTGTGTGTGTGGGGGGGGTGTGTGTGTATGTTTCTCTCTCTCTCACTATGTGTGCATGTGTGTGTGTGTGTGTGTGTGTGTGGGTGTGTGTGTGTGTGTTTGTGTTTGCATGTGTCTGTGAGAGAGTGCCTCTCTCTTGATCCATCACTCTATTCCAATCTTGTTACACCATTATCAGCATACAAAGACGTTACTGTTGTTTAAAACGGAATAATACGATAAGGAAAATACCACATACATGTTCTTATTGTAACTCATCTGAATTGTGAAACATTTATCATTGAGTCATATTTGTATTGTATGGTTGCTAGTTGTGATGCAAAGTATACCTCTAAAAGGCATCAAACGGTTGCTTAAGTTCTGAATTAAGAGTAGTGATGTAAAAGAACACGATAGATCAACATCTTTCCCTCACTCATATGCAAAGTTTGTCTCTTGCTATCCTTCCATATCCATAATATTCATTCACATTAAGGTAGTTTTCTTATTCTTTGTGATCATTTAAGTTTTTATTATCTGAAATTGGCATCTATTGAACAATTTACAATGATTATCAAGAAATTCAAAGGATGAATATCTTATCACATTTAAGGGGGCACACACATTTGCAAGATTGGATATTAAAACATCATGGGTATCTTTCTTCATGATGGTCATTACACATTTAGAGAAAAAGAAAACTATGCAAAGTTGGATGGATTTGTCCGAATTTCTATTAATCGTTTTGGATTTTAACATAGTATAATGGAGTTTTTCAAAGTTGTACTGGTTTGTATGAAGTTGTACGGAGCTATAAAAAGTGGTTCAGAATTTAACTGAGGTTTACATAGTTTTACAAAAAAATGTTTAGATTTATACTAAGTTGTACGCCGGTATATGGAGTTAAACAATGTTGTACCAATTTGTTCAGAGTTTCCCCGATTTTTACAAATCCATACAAATTTATATAAATTTGTACCAAGTTATAGAGTTGTAGAGACTTGTGCAAGGTTGTACGTAGTTCCACAGTCTTACACACTTATAAAGAGTTTTTTAGATACATTTAAAGTTTTTTAGAGATGTTATGATTTAAACAGAGTTGTACAAAAGTAGCAACAATTTATAGCGAGTTGACAAGTTGTACAAAGTTCGAAGGAGAAATGGAAAGTCTTATGTGGTTATAAAGAGTTGAAATGGGCTATGCACGGTTTTGAAGATTTACGTGGAGGTGTGTGTAGCTAAATAGGGTTGTACGGAGTTCTATGGAGTTGTAGAGAGACGTAAACATTTATAGAGTTGTATGTAATTGTGCAACATTGTGTGTAGTTGTATGGATTTGTATGAAATTGTAAACAAGTGTACGGAATTGATTAGAGTTTAACATTGTCGTACATAGTTGTACGGATTTTAAGAGAGTAGTACAGAATTTAACACAATTCTATAAGTTGTGCGGAGTTGTATATTGTTGTATGTAGTCATGTGGAGTCATGTGGAGTTGTATGGAGTCGAAGGGAGTTATACAAAGTTGTCGGAATATGTAAGGAGTTGTATGGAGATGTATGAAGTTGTGCAAAACTTTATGGTGCTTTACAAAGTTTTTTTCGGTTGTAAGGATTCGTAACAAGTTGATGAAACATTGTATGGATTTGTATGGATTAGGACAAGGTTTTAGTTGAAGGGAGTTGTATGAAGTTGAACAGAGGTGTACAAAGGTATATGGAATGGTACAAAACTACACAAAACTGTATAGAGGTGTATGGAGGTGTACAAAGTTGTACGTAGATGTACTTAGCCCTAGCAATATCTACAAAATTTATCAAATTTGTACAAAGTTGTACAAAGTTGTACTGGGTCGTTTAGAGTTGTATATAATTTTAAGACGTTGTACGCAACTATACAAGGATGTGCAGAGTTGTGTGTATCTCCTCAGAGTTGTAGTAAATATACGGAGATGTACACAAATATNAACTACACAAAACTGTATAGAGGTGTATGGAGGTGTACAAAGTTGTACGTAGATGTACTTAGCCCTAGCAATATCTACAAAATTTATCAAATTTGTACAAAGTTGTACAAAGTTGTACTGGGTCGTTTAGAGTTGTATATAATTTTAAGACGTTGTACGCAACTATACAAGGATGTGCAGAGTTGTGTGTATCTCCTCAGAGTTGTAGTAAATATACGGAGATGTACACAAATATACACAATTATAAGACGTTGCACATAGTTCTACAAAATCGTACGAAGTTTTTCAAATTCTATAGAGTTGTAAGATGCTATACACAGTCATACAGAGTGCTATGGTGGTATAGGGAGCTGTATGGATTTGAACAGATATAGCAAGAATTTCATGGAAATCTATGAAGGATTACTGATTTGTTCGCATTGCTGGCACGTTTTATGGATGTTGGATGGCGTTGAATTGAGTTATACGGAGTTTTTTGGAGTTATACATAGCTTTTCAGAGAACAATATAGTTTTTTATAGAGTGGTATGGAGTTGTCCCAAGTTTGAAGGAGTTAAAAAAAGTTTTTTAGAGTTTTTCAGAGTTTGAATGGTTTATAGACAGTTGTACAGAGTGGTACATAGTAGTATGGAGATACAATCAGTTGTATACAGTTCTATAAAGCTGTGCAAGTTTGTATGAAGTTATGCAAAGCTGTACCAAGATGTACGATTTTGTTTCATTTTTTTCAGAGGTGTACAAAGTTGTGTGAAGATGTAGGTGATTCTAAAGAATTGTACAAATTTTCCTTCTCCTCTTCGCATAAGGGGTACCAATAACCACAATATGGTGAGAGAATCTTGCTACACGATGGGTAGCTAGGATCTACCGAGTGGTATTAACCTTGAGGTGGCATGAGGCCACCCTTCCTTATAATCATGTGCACTCTTTTGTCATGCAAATTGCCCTCCAAAATGGCCTTCACCCATGTAATTGTTCTGTCAAAGTTCACGATGATAAAGATGTTTTGAATCTTTTGCTTCTTTCTATTCGAGTAATATTCTTGGCTCTGTAATGGAACCCATGCAAAGACATGTGTACCGTCAACTTCTTTGATGGAGTTTGAAACCCTTGCATGAACCTCGATTTACTGGCCATCTTGAAGGGAATGGTGTCAGAGTCGTACTGTGTGATGAAGGTCACACTCAAATACTAGCCACTTGACCCAAAATGAAAACCAAATTTCTCCTTATAATGCAAAAACATTCAAACCCCCCTCATTTGTCCTTTCCCCAAAACCATGTGGGCTTAGAACATAGCAAACCATTCTCCTACGGAAACATGGCATGTTAGTGTGAAACCGGCCATGTGTAGTGTGCCTAAGAGCACATCCACCTTTAGGGGATTGATCGACGGACCTCGTACATGGCATTTGTAACAAATGTTGCCTCTCTGCTTAGAAGCTCAGATTTGAAGGTGTTGTTGTCAAGGGGACATGACACAATGATCGCTTGAGGTATGGAAAAAGTGCCTCCAATGCAAAAGAAGAGAGGAAATATAAGAATTTGATTTTAAAAGGCTAACTGTGCTGCCTCACATCAGTCATGTGCATGTTAACATCCATGTCCTGGTTAGGATGATGCTTGCTTTCAGGCTAACCCATTGTATGGGTCAAACTTAGCTACGGGTGTGTTAGGGCTGTTGTTGGGTGCATGAGGTCGTGCTCGCACACATGCAACCTTGGTTTATGGTGGCTATACGATTGGATTGTGGGTAAAAGGAGGGCTCCCACGCGAAGTAACTTCATGTGTGGTAACATGGGGCTACTAGGAGATGTTTTAAAAGTTAGAGTTTTCAGAGCCGATTGCGCCAAGTTGGGAGAGGATACAGAATAACAAGGGTCACGACTTGGGTAAGGCTTTCCAAGAAGGCACGGTGTCAATTCCATGTGTATTGCAACACTATTTGATAAACTTAGTCGTAACGCACCAGGCTTGGCCAATTTCAACGTAGTGTGCGTCCCCCATCATGTGTGGCTTCCTACATGAGTTGAAATTCTTGACGAGACAACAAATCTGTCCTTAATCAACTTATCAATTGTTTCCCCAAATGGATCCAAGTTGTGTGTGTTCTTGTGCCTGGTCAAACATGGCATTCCTTCTTGCCGTTTCTTAGTCATGATCGTGAAATGTTGGAGTTAACACTGGAATGCGCAATGGCGTTGATTTTTAGTAGAAACGGAAGCTTGAAGGCTTACTACGGCAAAATCTGCAATGTTAATATACGAGATGGATATATTTATTGAAATTGCTGTGTTTCTCGACACGGTTTGTATCCCAAGATATGTACAATAAAATAGTTTACCATGATTAAGCAACGCATTTTGATTCATCTACGAGCTAGGATCCACGCAGAAAGTCGAATGTCGAATTCTATCGGTGCCAACGTGCTGTTCACGCCAATAATCAAAACTTCGACAAAAATTTTGCGTGGTCCTTACGAAAGATTGAGGGGTTGAGCAGATGCATTGGAGATGAAAATACAATGCAAACATCCCAATGAAACTGTGACTCGCTACAGTCAGAGAGATATCTAGATCGCATTTATGTCATTTTCATACATTTGGTTTTTCTCGTCAAAATCTATGCTAAACATTGTAGCAACTAGAGTGTTGTTTATATGGGGCGCTCTTAAATCATCTTTTCAGCATGAATATTATGAGTTTTCTTCATGCAAGGCCTTCTCAGACGGACATGTGTAAGCTCGTGGAACGTCAGCCATAAAAATCAATACAAAGAGTGGTAGAACTAGAACATCCTATGCGGTTGCGTCCCGCAATGGCATGATCGAACTGTTGATTTTAAGAATTTTTTCAATTTTGACTTTTGATATATCGTATTGCGATGCAACATACATGGTCCGGAGCGGTCCATGTGAAGCACGGCATCACAGGTAAAAATTGATCTCCAAAGTCCAAAATTAGGAACATCACTCCTTGGTCTTGACGTTGTATCTAAAAAGTGGCTCGATAAAAATTTTTCTGATGATCGCATGAAATCTTGACTCGCCAACGGTGCAAGCGCAGGTGTCAAGGGCTGTCATCTCTTTTGCAGTTTAGCATTCATTGTACTAGCAAGTGAGTTTCCTCCACATGTTCCATTCATCTAGAATGCAACTACATATCCCCTGAAGGTGATAGCTAAATTTTATGTTGAAAAACTTTCCGTCGCAGAAAAACGAATAACGTTGTGGGATGCTGACCGTTCACGCATGCCAAGCGCATTGAACTACATCGAATGGGTAGGAATGACCCGTAGAACGTGTTCTGCTGAGCGTAGAAAGTCAATGGAAAACTTCTTAATTTTGTATATCATGCGATCATGAAGCTGTTGACAAGGTTCTCGCATAATATTGCCGATCTTAGCATCAATCGTCATAATAGGAGTCACGCGAGCAATAAATAACAGAAGTTAGAGGGGGGGGTATGCGCGGATTGTGTGAGAAAAGAATAAAGGGTGCTCAAGTATATTCTCCTTGCTGTGTTTGTTGTCTGCCAGTGGTCAATGGCTGTAACATCACGAGATATTTTAATCAATAATTCTACCGCACTATAACCAAAACACCTCGATGTTAGCATAGGACGAGATATATTGTTGGTTCTTGTATTTTTTAGTTCAACGTTGCATTTTTATAACTTCTCCCTTGCATGCTTGGCTAGAATGCAAAAGCAAAATTCGAACTATGGGTTCAATGTCCTCAATTGTGTCCATGAACTTGAATTCCAATAGGATCGGGATGTGTTTTCGATTCTCGTTAGAGGGCGACAACGTTGAACGAGGGTGATCATCGATGGCAAATTTAATGGAAAAATCACGAAAAACATCCAACAATCATGCATCGGTTCTTGAGCCTTTGTTTATGAGTCGAGAGTCTCTTTGGAGTGCTTTGCGCATTAGGAAGTTGTGGCATTTGTTCATGAAAGGCATGGCATGCCAGAACTTAGTCCGCACCATGGCAGAGACTAACTTGCGGATCGGATCGACGCTGTTCTGGAGGATTTTTACATGGAAAATTGCATGTGATGATGCGCACTGGGCATGCTATTGGTGGCCTAGCTGTTGTTTGAATTTCAACCAGAGAAAATGCTAAAATATGGGAGTGTGAAAATGTGTTCATGTACGTGTGAATGGCACCCTTAAGGTGCGGTTGGTTGGAGTCAAAATGGAGGGTTTGGCTAATTTCACAGATTACAGCTGCTTGGTTGCTTTCCATGGTCGAAACATCAATTTTTAACGATTTTTGTCAGCATTTTCTCCAAAATCATGCCGGTTGCCGATGTCAAAGCTATGTACATGAGACATGCGCACATGCAAACATTTGGCCCAGTGGACATGATCCTATATGTCGTCCGATCCGTTCTATCGTGGCCCGGTTGAGTGGGGAGACATTCTCATGCCACATCCCTTGCCTAGAGCATGGCCAAAGAGGGGCCATGCTTTACACAGGCAGTCCAACCAACATTGCCAACCAAAGCGAGCTGTTGGTTGAACTGCGGAATTGGCCGCAGTTTGGAATTGGTGCGCGACATTTCACCCAGTTCATCCACCCACAAAATTCAGGACACATTGTATCCTTCACTGCCTACACAACAATAGCTCAGTGAAGAGGTCATGGACGTGTGTGGGTGAAGTATATGGGTTCACCCATACCCATCCGTACTCGCCTATTCCAACCTGCGATGGGAAGCTGGCCATACCTGTTAGATGGTGAAAGAAATGCATGCTCTGAGAAATAAATGAGGTTGCAAACCTCGCTTTCAACTGCATGTTTTGTCATTGATGGTAAAAATAAAGGAAGACAAACTCGCATAAACCACCCCACCACTAAACTCAACCGAGCGGAAGGAGGAAGTTCCGCTTCAGCAACCAATTTGGTCAAGAGATAGATAGATTGATTATGTTTATCATCGCTACCCCTCCACGGGGAACGGACGGTGGCACAGAGCCACACATGATAATGGGAGTTAGGGGGGACATACATGTACGACAACCATGAGGAGGGGCATGCATGTGCCCACATCAAATGTAAAGAAGCATGTAGAGATCAAGGTAAGCGGTGTCCTAGAGAGATCCTAAAGGGGGGGAGGGACGGTGCACACGAGGTCAATATGGGTGACATGCAAATGGTGGCCAAAGAGGCCTAGTAACAGCATATCACAAGTGTCGAGCTCAACTGAGCGGCGGCCAGAGGGCTGCTCCATATTGCCAGCTTGACTCACATGGTTCCACTGTTTCAATTGATAAGCGGGTGTCAATCTGGCCTGCGGATGCTGAGGATGTGGCGTTGGCGCACGGGGGAGGAGCACGGGGTCGATGGAGGTAGCCTAGTGTTTGTTGCACACAGGGGCTGTTATGGTAGCTATAGTAGACTTGGAGCATACCTGCCACAAACGACACTAACCAAGCCTGGTCCTCAAAAGAGAGGAATTCTTTTAGCGAGAAATAAAAGTGGAGAGCCTTGGGAATATCGGTAGTGGAGATAGTGTTGGCGGTTGGCGGTGCGGGAGATATGGCGGTGGGCATTGTGGAAGCAAGGTTCTTGGTGCCTAAGGGGAGAGGGGGTGTTAGCGAGGAATGGACGGAGGGGGGGCTAGGAGAGTGGGGGTGAGGGGGAGGTCCAGCCGGACGAGGGGAGAGAAGAATAAAGCGCAGTTGGAGCGAGTGAAGGCACGAGATAGTTCAGAGCAGGAGTCTGGGGCGAGTGAGCTGCATAAGACAAGAGCGACGCGAGAGAGCGTGATATACCACGTTGATTGGATTTCAACATGCCAGCAGTAAGCGACTTTTGCAAGACATTCCACCAGCGCTTCCAAATACGCAATGTACGTAGAGCCGTAGACAAAGGGTAAGAACTGGAATGGGAGAGTGTTAAACTCAAGATGTATCTGATGTTGCGGCGTCGATCTTGCGATAGTCGTTACAGAAACAAACCATAGAATGCCTTCAAGGTGTAGTTTATGGGCATCTTGAAGGCCACGTTGGGGGTCGCATGTGAAGTAGGAGCGATGCACTAAAGCAAGGGTAGGTGGGCCCCATATCACAATGCCATACATCAGGCGGGAGAGGCACTGAGCCCAAAGGAGAGTAAGGCGAAGGGAGACAGTGGATATGGAGAATGAGGTGCATTTTTGTCGGACTGCCCCTAGTGCCTGGTGTGCTTTTGTGATCAATGGCTTTGTGTCAATCATGTGTGTGGAGGTAGAGGATAAGCGTAGGTCAAGGTAGGTGTATTTGTGAGAGAAGGGGAGGTAGGATGCCAAGGGGAACGTGGGAAGGCGAATGGGTGGACTGGACACATTGGAGGTGGGCGAAAGACCAAGACGGCGCACTTGTTTGGCTGAATTCTTTGACCCAGGGCACTGAGGGAATAGAATGCCTCATCCTCTGCACGCTGTAGGCCAGTGATTGACTCAGAGAGGAGGACGACATCGTCAGCTTGTAGGAGTGGGATGGGCGTACCAAGGAGAGTGAGAGCATCCGTGTCGATGTGAGAGATAGCACGAGCTAGGGGGTCAATGTGGTAGTTGGAGAGTATAGAGCTGGATGGGTCACCATGGAGAAGGTCGTGGCTTATAGGAAAGGGATCGGAGTGGCCGGCAAGGGTGTGGACAAGGGCGGTGGCTGATGAATAAAGCTTTTCTACTGCGCGGAATTCCTTTTTGGTGAGGCTTAGAGTGGCAAGTTGGGCAAGGAGTAGTTCATGGCTGACGAAGTCGTAGGCATCGCGAAGGTCTAGGAAAGCAGCGTAGGGGGGGCGTTTCCTACGGCGCGCCGAGAGGACCAGGGTGTACAAGGCAAAGGCATGGTCAAGAGAATTGTGTTTTGGGAGAAATGCATTTTGGGCAGGATGAAGACTCTGGGTAGGGGCTGCGTGTGACAACTGAAGTGAGAGGAGATAGGTGGAGTAGATTTTGGTGAAGGTTGGTTGTATAGTAAGGAGGCAATAGTTGTCGGGGTTCGTGCAATCACCATGCTTATGGATGGGGCGGATGAGACCTTCTGTGTAGTGAGGAGGGAGGGGGTCGGTGGAGAGGTACAATTTCAGTAGCCTACAAAGAAAAGGGGCAAGTTCACGTGGGAGGAGGTGCTCGAGCCTTAGGCCATGGGTGTCTTGAGCCCTACGCTTGTGCATTCAATCCAGGGACTCCTCTATGGTTCGATTAAGGATTGGTTGCTCGGTGAAGTTAACGACTGGTAATGGGGGATGCGATTGAGGGGTAAGGTCAGTTGCAAGCGCAAGGGTTGGCCATGCGAACGGTGTTGTAGCATAGGATCCCCATTGTGTGGGTGGAACAGAGGCCGATGGTGAGTGTGTAGTAGAGAATGAGCAATACAAAGCGTGTGGATTGCTGGTAAAGAGGTTAACTGTGCGGATGGTGGATTCTACATGATACGCAGCTTTAGCGACTCTACATGTCCAGCGATAAGCAAGCGAGAGCCGAGTAGTGTGGGGGGACTGTGGGGACCAACTTCAGGCAATTTTGTAGATGCGGTGTGCAGCATGACATAGGGGTGACCACGAGGGGGCGTGCGAGCAGCGGAGCGAGCGAGACGGTGACGCAGGTGATGCGGTGCTGAACGCAGCTTGGAGTACTTTAATGAGAGAGGACAAGAATTGTGGTATTTAAAGAATTGTTGACGATGTTTGGAGGAGATCTTGGATTGGGGGCGTCGAGAGGGCAAAAGGGTAGTAGTTGAGGAATGTTTTCTAGGAGAAGGGTGAAGATGGACAAGTGTGGGGGATTGTGATAAGGGTGACAAGGGAGAAAGCACAGTGGCCTGAGTCTACGGTGTTTTCAAATACTGTGAGGGAACAAGGGCAAAGTGAGTAGGAAAACAATGCATAATCAATCACACTGTCATTTAAATACCCGTTTGATCCCCTAGTGAATGAGTTGCCCTCAGTAGAGCCTTGAGCAATAGCGAGCACGTGCTGCTCGCAGAACCAAATCAACCGCCGTCCGCGTGTGTTAATGCGCGAATGAGGGTCTGGACTGTGCCGCGTGGTGAAGGGGTAGGGAGCAAGGTGATCGTCCAAGGACATGGGGAGAAGGGAGCCCGTTCGTGCATTAAAGTCCCCTAAAATGACGATTTGGCTCTTATTTGGGATCAGCCAGAGGGTAGGTGGAGAGTTCGTCAAAGATGGATGGTTCAGTGGTGGTACCCGTTCAGGATGGGGGTTAGTAACACACAAAGATGTAGATGGGTTCAACCATGGGGAGTTTTAGACACACATCTAGGAGGTTGGCAGACGGGAGGGTCGATAGAGGACATACAAATGTAGGATAGTAGAGGGTGATTTTGCCTCGGTGTGGGGGAGGTGCATGGGTGTTTGCGGGCTTGCTTGCAGTGCTTTCCAAGGCATGTGCTTTACAACAGTGCAGGGGGGAGGGTAATGCATATACAGAGTAGTTAGGCAGTGTCGGCATAGGATCCACGCCATCCCACCAAGTTCCAGTAAGAGCAAAGAAGGTGTGAGAGGTGGAAACCTAGGAGCAAAGGTAGTGTAGCGAGACGTCTTTCATGCCGCGTACATTTCAAAAGAGGTAGGATAGTGTTGGTTTCAATGGCGTAGGAGGTTCGTGGGTTGATGATAGGGCTCTTAGCCGTCTGTAGCGGGTTTGTGGATCATCGATGGCGGGGGTCATTTGCGTGGGGTCAGAGGGGTTTGGGCATGCAACGAATGTTTGAAAGCCTCTTGGGTCCGATAAGTGAATCTGGAGAGGCTCTTGTCGTAGGCTGCTTTGGTGGTGCACATCCTTCTAGAAGGAGCAAAGGAGTTTCAGCAACTTAGTGGGGTTATGGAAACCATGGAGAAGAATGGGTGGATCGGTGTGAGGGGGGTACAGTGGGCAGGGGATGGACCTTGACACCCCTCGGTAAGGGATGACCCCATTGTTGGAAAGCATCATAGACTTGGTGAGAGATGGGGCCTTGGTCTAGACGAATCCAAAAGTTGCGCAGCAATAGGGAGAGGAGAGCGCGTGTAGGTGTTGTGCAAGCTCGCAGGCCCAGCCCAGATGTCCATGCAGCATGCACATTGTGGGGAAGGTCAGGGTTTGGGAGGAGGGGTGGCTTACCGTTGTTTGTGGCCCTACATGTCTCGCGTGGAGCTTGCTGGCGCGTTGGCGGCGGCGGCCCGGTGCTTCTATATGCGTTGGTTGGGGCCATGGTGTTTTGCGACAGTTGTTTCCAGGACACTTGCGTAGTCGTGCTGGTAGTGTGGTTGTCAGCGGACGTGTGCAGGGGCCACTGCTGAGTTGGAGGTGAGGGAGGAGGAGGGAAGAGAGGGTTGTATGCCGAATGGGAGGAGGGTTGTGGAGAGCGCTTAGAAGGGAATGGAGGGCGTGGCAATGTAGGTGGGGCAGCTGAGAGGCGCGGTCGAGCTGATGGCTGGGTGGTCGAAGCTGAGGGGCCAAAGGACGCTGGTGGGGGGGCTGCTATGGGGGGGGGTTGGCATGGCAGGGGGTGGTGGTAGTTGTTGGCCACTCCTTCTAGCTCTGTTGTTCTTGCCTTGATGTGTAGCCCGCTTGTTGGCGCGCGCTATCGTATCTGCTCTTGTCCGCGCGTAGCCTTCTGTAGGAGGGGGGATTGTCATGTGGTTTAGGCTCAGGTTGTGCCTCTCTGTGGGTGGGTAGAGCGGTTGTTGGGGTTGGATCCACTAACGTGTTGAGCGAGCAGGGCTAGAGCTTTAGTTGCTGAAGGGAGCGGATGAGGGAGTCATGGCGGCTGCGCATCTGCTCCTTGAGATGCGTCATGCGCTCTTGTAGTTCGCATTACGTGCGCGAGATGTCGCCCAGTTGGGCGAAGAGGCTTTCAACCATCTGGGCAATGGTGTTCAGTGTCTCTGCTGCATCTGGAGGGACGCACGACTTAAGGTCTACAACATTGACAAGAAGCGAGTGGAGAGGTAAGGGGAGGTCTTTGCAGGTGCCTTGGAGTTCATTTATGCGTCCATGGAGGAGGGAGGTCTGGTTGACGAGGACCGGTACGGAGACTGGCTGATGGATGGTATGTGTGGCATCGGTGGTGGGTGCTGGCATGTCATGCCGCAATGGGGTGTGTGTCGGCTTTGGCGAAGCAGGAGGTGTTGGAGCGCTTGTAGGAGGTGTTGGTTGGGCGGGAGTGTCACGTGGGGTTGAGCTTGTAGGGGGCAGTGTGGGGGTGCTTGTGTTGGGAGGGTGAGGTGTGGGTGCTGGAGGTGGGTGGGTGTGGGCGAGGGGGGAGGGGCACGTGGCTATTATCGAGGGGTTTGGGGTCTGAGCTAGGGTCAGTTGGGTTGGGGGCATTGGAGGGGGGGGTGTTGGTGCGGTTCTGATTTGGTCAAAATCGTGGGTTGAGGGTGTTCAATCCACGATTTCAACCGTACCCAGCCGCACCCTTAGGGTGCGCCTGGTAGTCATTGGTTTCCGTGGTTGGTTGAACTCAACCACGGAAACCAACGAAATCAGAGGCTTCGACGTTGCTGCATTGTGTAGCGTGGTTGGGATCTACAATTATGAGTCATAGTGACAAAATTTGCGGAAAAAAACAAATTGGGGTTCTGTTTTGGAGGTGTCGCATCGAATTTATATTCACGGTCTCATTGCAAATCGCATGTTTGTGTGCGACTGCTCTTTGAACATGGCTGTTTGAACGTCACTACGACATTTGAAGTCGAGCCACTTGCAATTTAGCAATGCACTCCTCCCGATTATTTGTTCTCGTGCAATGTTTGAAGGTTTGCATGTTGGACCACGGTTCACCAGCATAAGACTGCAGATTTCAATCATACGGGACCTCCCCCAAAATAGGCCCTAGGGTGATGGCGAACAGTTGGTGCAACGGCCGGCGGAACGGGATATCTGCGACGGGTTAGGGTGACGGCCAGCGGAACGGGTAGCGAGAGAGGAGCGAGGACCCAACCACGGCTCAACCGTGGTTGGACCATGCGTCGACGATCATGTACGAGTCGAGCGAGGCACGTAGGGACGCTTGGATAGGCCATGGTGCGGGGCGATGTGTCCCATACCATCGAGAATTGCATGAGCATAGGCCTGCGGCTGCTCAGGACGAGCTGGAGGCGAACGGACGGCGGATACAGGCGAGCACGGCCAGCACATGTGCTAGATGACACATGTGCCATACAGCACATGTGCAGAGCTGAAAACAGGTGGTTTAAAAACGTAAAAACAGGTTTCCACGTGAAAAACTCGATATTCCAACCAAGAAACTCAACCAAACAGCCGCAGGTTGAAGAAATTCGACCAACCACGGAAACCAACGACTACCAGGCGCACCCTTAGTCTCAGCAACATTGATGAATACTAGCCGTTACTGACGGCAGGAAGTTGCTGCGCGAAACATGCTGCTAACTTCCCGCTTTTCAGCCGCGGCCTGTCAAGGTCACGCCCAACGTAGACCGTCCAGCCATGCAGGTTCATGAAAGATTATAATGAAAGACCGCGGTTCGGCCACTCGTACAGACAGCAATCCGATACGAATGCTTTCAAATCAAGACGAGATCAAGTACTATTCAATCAGAGGATCCGTTTCAGAATTATCATTGAAATCTTCTGTGGCTCGACCTCTGCGTCTGAGCTCGACCATTCCTTAAAATCAAATCTCGCCCCACTGACGGAGGATATCTTCTGCTAGCTACACTAGTTCGGTTAGATTCGGAACCTGAAGAGCCTCGGGACCTTTTAGAAAAGTTGCTGAAGCTATAGAGAGGAAATTACTCAGCGGAAGAAGTATCTTTTTCTCTTCATCTCGAAAAGAGAGGATCGTTTCTTGTCTCCCCTGCAATTAACTTTGTGACAGAAAAGTGACAAGTACGAAACCTTTTCAAGACGCTGCATCTTGACAAGTATCCTTGCACGACAAACATACCCGGCAACGTTTGTCACTTTCTAAGCCTATCTCGGGAATCTGAGAGGCAACAAAGTCCGGCAAGCCGGACGATGATATACGACAGGGAAACGACTTCCGTCAGAAAGGGTACAGCATGGAGATGAATGTTGTCCATGCGAAAGTTCTTAATGCTTCGCGAAGAAATATGATTACATGCTTGATGGAGTGATGAGGAGTCCGGAAAAGGTTCTCGTAAAGGGTGAAATAGCACATATATCCATAAAACGCAATGTGTGACTCTCCTCCACCCGTTGTTGGTAAGAAAAGTAACAATCCACCCCAGAGTTCCGAAGGAAAGCAACCATCCGCCCGTCATGCGTTACAAAAGCAGCCATCAACCCAGCCTCCGCAAAAACATTAAACAGCCGCCCACCCCTTTCTTCATGCAGGATCACAACATGTGTTTTGGACCTCACGTGGAAAAAAGTGCAATGGTGCATTCGTCTGAGACATAGTGAATGAAAAAAAGGCACGTCACGCATAAATTCTACATGGTATGTGGGGGCAACATGACTTTTTTTTTAGCGTTTCTGGGTTCCTAAGGTATTTTCTACGTAACATTGGCATATGCGTTTTTTTATGTACGGCATTGTCATATGCGTTGTTTTCTGTGTGACATTGTCATATGCGTTATATTTTGTGGCACTGTCATATGCGTTTTTTAGTGTGTGAAATTGGCATATCAGCTGTATAGCTCTAAAACCAGGTATATGTGAACCAAACACTCTTGTAAAACGACAGATCATTGGGCTTTCAACCCTGCTTTTCAGTTTGACACCAACTATATTAAATACGATGAAAAACGTGGCATCTTGCCAAAGTCTAACTGAAAACAGTTTGTAAAGACCTTGATTCCTTCTACCTTAAGACATTGACTAGAAATGTGAAATTCAACCATGATGTTGTAGGTGGGCGTTTTATTGGTTCAACCCCTTGAAGAATAGGGGCTTGCGCACAAATGGAAAGCTTACCCACAGTTCGACATTGTCCATCATGTTCACTAAAAAAATTCCAAAACTCAAACCTAAGATGGTGGCACAAGAAAAACTTCTCCTCCTACATAATTTCATACTATCTACTTGTGAAGTTTTGGATTCTTCATTCTTATGAACCTGTTCAAGTATTTTTAGATTACTAACCCAACAATCAAAGGAAAACAATGTACTCATGCATGTAATAAACTTTAGGCTTCAAAATATCTAATGCAATTTTGCTCAATTTTAACTCGCACATATCTAATGTGAAGCCATAATAAATAAATCCCCATCCAATATCTTTTTCATTACTGACACATAAAACAACACAATTATTCATGCATCCGCTCTCCTCTACACGCAATAGTCACATATCTTAACCTAAATGATCACTCATATGAGTCTCTTGAGGCCCATTTCGATTTACCTCGTCCCTTTATCCTATGACTGAAAGAACAGGGACAGTACCCAAACCCATGATTTTTCACAGGGTCTACGTGCTCAAAAACCGAAGTTCTCAAGTAACGAACTTTAGTTTCGCTTCTAGCGGATTAGAGCAAAACCGTGAAGTGTAAGGCAGGCTTGATGATGCGTCAACAAATTCTCTCACTCGTGCACTCTCTCACTCGCTCTCTTCCCTCATCTCGCTAACCGTGTGGTGCAAAGAAGGGAGGGTCAGGAGAAGGGCTCGATGCTACCAGCCTTAACCGTCCAGGCCTCGTAGCACATGGGTGTTAATTGAGCAGCAAACTTGATCACCTGCCAGCAAGTGGTTGACAAGTGGCCGACCTTTCATTTAGAGGATTGTTGACCATCTGGCTGCTAGCCGGCTAGTAGCAAACGAGAGGCTGGCCACTAGTCAGCCGTCGCTTTGGCGAGGGGTGTCTGCTGGCCATCCCCTCACTATTGTAAGATGGAAAGGCCGAACCGGCCCTCCTACCACATACCTCCTTGCTTATTATGAGCCATCATGATTCATGAAAAAAAGGGAGTGTCGAATAGAGAGGCATCAACATTGTGGAAGAGAATAAAAATTCCAATTACAAGCTACACATGAAAAAGTGCACAAAACTTGACCTAAGCTTCAACTTGTCAATCGGCACAGTTGGCAGCCTCTCCGTTCGCGTTGGAGAGCCCGTGCACCAACCATGTTAGATGCCCCCAACCTCCTATGGTTTCCTAAACATGAATGCTACTTAGTGGGAACGTTCTTTGTTAGTTTCACGTCCAAGTGGTACCGCCTGCAATATGTCATTTCGTGCACTTGGCAAGTTCGCTCTAAAACACGTCGACCTCCGCAGTGGATAAGCAAGATTCAGCCTCCCATGAGTAATGTTCAAGCCTACAAGCAGCCCAATAAATACGGTGTTTAGTAGTAACATGTGAACAAAGCTCACGCTTTCGGTGCTCGAGAAGGCAAAGGACCTTGTACTGACTATCAATAGTAATAACTATACCTGGTGGTTGAACAATTCCTTCTTCAAAGTGTGATTCATCTGTGTTGTTCATCTATCAATTAGACAGTAAAATGCCATCGATATTTGACATTCTCTACCAAAAACATTGTGTATGTGTCAGCAGATTTTACTAGCAAATTTCTTAACTTGATTTTGCTAAAACACAACGGTAAGCCATGGTCTTTTTCAACACCCTCCAAGAAGAGACAGGATGTGTCCTCTACGTTCACAATAATGATTGTGAGAATGAAACGTGTCAGAATTATTTGAAGAAGCACAACCGCAGGTGTCACATCTTGGCTATGGGCCGTTTCCATAATTACTGGTAATAAGTGCCATGTGGATGCACTCCTATGAAAACATAAAGATGGAGAATCATTGGAGTCTAGTAAGCCTTTTGCTACTAGCCTTGATTTGGAGACATGGGTCAAATGCCATGCAATACTTCCAAACATTGAAACTCCACGCTGGCCACCAATACCTGTCTAAGACTGAGAGCCTCGTCTTTCATGGTCCCACAAGATTTGTCGTTGGTGGGTGGTGGGAAGATAATCTTAACTCGAAGATCTCCAAAAGTCAACAAAATGATTTGTTCTTTGTGCTAGTAAGGTTGTACAACCTCACCAAATCCTTCTTGTCCGCATTCAGAGATTATTGAAATAGAAAAATCCACGCTATATTCCATCCAGATTTGCTTAGAAAATCATTGTAGTGGATAATCTCTTGAGGTGGTTACCATAGAGGTGCGGGGGGTCTCATGTCTATATTGTAGCTATGTTTCTTGCCATGAAACACCTCATGACCTCAGTGGTTGATTTCGTTATTGGATTTTTTGCTTGGTGTTTGGCTATGTTGATGCGTCTTGGCCAAGGCTCCAATGTGCCTGTCATCTTAACATGTTTTTCTGCATTGAGAAAATCAACAATAGGTTGTAGTTGGTGATGGCCTTCACGAGGGGGGAGGGAGTGGTGAAGAGGGGGGCGGAGGGGCGGCATATGATGAGGCAAGGAGAGCAGCAGGGGAGGTGAGTGGGGGAAAAATGGATGACAACATGACAATGGTAGGAAGCGGGCAAGGGAGGGGAGAAGAGGAAGGAGGTGGGACGGAAGGGGAAGGGGGGAGAGGTACAAAGGAGACCAGGGAGGGAGAGGAAGGGAAAGACGCAGGGATCGGTGACGTTGAAGAGACCGAGGGAGGAACGATTGGAGTGGGAGAAGAGAAAGGGGGCGAGGAGGAAGGCAGAGGAATGGTAGGAAGAGTTATAGAGGCACAAGCAAGAGCGTGAGCGGTGCAAGAGAGGGTACGGGAAGAAACAAGTGAGTAGGGAGGAGTGTCCAGGATGGAAGGAGGAGGCAGAGACGTAGAGATGGGAGGAACAGGAAGAAGTACATGGGGGGAGAGAGGAGAGGGGAGGGAGGAGGGACAGAAGAACGAGTCCATGCAGCATGCGTGCGCATCAACGAGTTGGGGCAAGAGGGGACACCACGAAGGGAATGCGGGCTAGGGACCGGTGGGTGGGGGAGAACTGTCAAAGGACGGGATGGACAAGAGAGGGGAGCGGGCAGCGAAGGGGACTAAGAGGGAGAAGGAGGAAGGGGTGGACGGGTTTCCCGAGAGAGGACATCGACAAGAGGAAGAAGGGGCGAGGGGTCGGCAGAGGAGGCGGCTCGGGGTGAGGATGAAGGAGGCGGCACCACAGCTACGAGGATCGGATCTCCCACGAGGTCGAAAGGGGGGGATACCCGTGGAGGGGTGTCCTCTGGGACATCCTCAATAGAGAGGAGAACAAGATCTGTACTACGAGTGGGGAAAGTCGCACGGGAGGACCCCACAGCCTGGGGCGCGGTCAGAGTAGAGGGGATCGGAGGAGGAGATGGGAGGAAGCCGAGAGGAGAGACTAGAGACGGCACGGGGGATGGCAAGAGGGGAGAGAGGGGAGAGACAGATGACGGACTGCAGCGGCGATAAGAGGGGGTTGAAGGAGGCGGGGGAGGAGATGGAGGCGTGGGAGATAGAGCGGGCAGAGAGGGAGGAGGTGGGACGAGAGGTGAGGTAGAGGGCAAAGTACCAAGGGGGAGAGGAGGGGAGACAGACACGGAAGGAGGCCCGCCCGTGGTGGCAGGGACGACCGGGGAAGAAAGTGAAGGAGCTGCAGGACGGGGCGGTAGGGCAGACGAAGAGGGCAGGAAGGAAGTGGGAGTGGGGGGAAGGGGGTGAGAGGTCGGCGGCGGGGCGGACGAAGGGGGTATGAAGGGAGGGGGAAGGGAGCGGATGTGGCTGGACGTGGAGGAGACGAGGAGGTGGTCTCCAAGGGAGGCAAAGAAGGGGAAGGGACACCAGCAACCACAAGGCCATAAGAGGTGTAGGTCATGGCAGATGTCCAGGGAGGGAGACAACGGTCCGTACGAAAAGCGTCCTAAGTCATCTGTTAAAAGAACGAGCGTGTCAGGACTCGATGAGGCGATGGGCGACCGGGTCATAGAAGCAGTGTGCATGAGAGTGAGGCGCAACCCCGAGGGTGATGCAGAGGCGGCTAGGCGGATTGGGCTTGCCAGACCGAGAAAGGGGAGCAAGATAGACAGTAGCCATGGTGCCCCAAACAACAGCTTGACTAAGGTTGGCACGTCAACCAATGAAAAGCTAGAACGGTGTGGTCTCGGGGGCAAGAGGACCATGTGGGATCCAGTTCCAAACCCACGTGCGATAATGGGCCGCCTCAGACGAGAAGGTCCGAGGCGGCCCATGGAAGTTAGCCTCAGCCATCATCGTGCGGACGCCCTCAACGAGTTTGCGGTTCTAGCGCTCGGTGACCCCATTCTTCTGTGGAGACTAGGGGGTAGAGAGCTCATGAACTAGACCCTTGCAGTCGAAGAACGATGTTGTGTCACCAAAAAACTCGCCATTGCGGTCAGACCGAAAGCGCAACAGGTGGTGACGACTCTGTCTCTGCACGGACGCATACCACGACTAAATGGTCTGGGCAACATTGCTCTTTGCCCAAAAAAAGAAGACACATTTGTAACAAGAATAGTCGTCGATCAAAATGAGGACATACGTGGCATGCTCAGCGAGAGACTCATCCTGGAGAGGACGAAGGATGTCAGCATGCATGTAAGCTGGACGGTACCAACGGCACTGATTACAGCTTGAGGCTTCATTGCATGTGAAATTTGACTGTGGATTTGCAACCTACAGGAACAATTGTGCAAGATCAACCCAAGAACTGGGTCCATCCATGAAGAATTGAGGAAGTTACGCCCGGCCGAAGGTTGGAACGGCCGAGGGGAACACACGTGACGGGAATTCATCCTTAAGGACCAAGGCTCGACCCTCGGAAGACCCAATAAAGCCGAAGCGCGCCTTGGGGCCAGGATAGTAAATGAGTCAAGGATCATTGAGGGCCAAGGGCGCTTCGGAATGGCGCTCTGATGTGCTTTTACCAGAAAGGGCGCTTCGGACGGACGTCACCGTCACTAGTTCTTGCTGCCTGCGGCAGATTGACGTGATTCACGGAAATAGCCATACCTCAGCCGTTCCTCCTTGAAATGATGAAATTATTGGTGTGTTGAAAAGCTGCAAAGATGAGCTACATGATGATTAGGCAATCACGCTCATCCCTAGCCTGTACAGAGCTGCACACGGCTCGGCGACTCCGGGTCGCCTAGGATGTGTCATCTTGTATGTTGACAGTTGAATAACAAGTACGGTTTACTCCTATTGTGCCACACGTGTTCCAGTGCTCCCCCAAGATAACCCTATGCTTCCGCAAACCAAGGAAGGTGTGCACCTGCCTCTCCTTGGTCACCGTTGCCGCCGGTTGGTGCCTACACCATCCGGTTGAGGCTAGCACACTACTCCCAGTTTACATTTGGTATGAGAGCCACCCTTGGCTTACAGGCACAACATTCTACGTAGCAACCTCTCCTAGTCAGCATAGACCAGCACGCATCTTGCCTACTTGGCAAATCCATTCTTTAGGCCAACCACGCACTCCGGTGACAAGGCGGTAGCCCGAGGAATCGTTGAGGAAAACGTTGTACCGGAAAACAGGATAAGTATATCCGGCACGTTCCCAATGGCCTCAACGTTTGACGCACAAGGCAAGTTAACAGTAGCCACAGCGTTGTAGAAGTTGCTCGCCGACATGGAGGCCAAGATGGACCTTTTGGATAAGCAGAACGCGTACCTCAATGAAGAGCTTGCAAAGCGTCCCGTGACAACACCAGTGGCTATTGCCACAGCAAACGTACCTGCGGTGGGAGTCCCAAGCCCGCCTAAGCGGGATCCATTTGACCCATCAAGGAAGGATGTGTTGAAAAATTGCCCCTCCGCATGCCCAAGTGCGACGCCGGGAGGCGCTGACGAGCCGCTAGGAAGTGGAAATGCCGCTCCGGCGGATCTGGCGACTCGAAGATTGCTTGGATCCTAAAATGGAGGATTTTCCCTGAAAGTTGACGAGTCGCTGAATCCGGTGAAAGTTGTTTCGCCGGAATCGGACAAGTATCGAGGGAGATATGGCCTTCCAAAGTTGGGGTATGCGCAGTGGCTCTGGGAGCCGGCTGCGACTCGAAATCCGGTCGATAATCGACCGGACCGAGTAACAAAAATACCATCTGTAGAAAATGCTCCGATAGGCCTGCCGAGGCGTCCGGTGGATGATCCACCTGATCCGGCGGATCATCCACCGGATCCAGTAGTGCAGGTTGTTACTGAGGGACCTAGCCAAAAATCTGGCTCGGCGTCCGAAACTCAGTAGTACGTTTTGTTACTCGGGGACTTAATTCTGACTGCAGGTCCACAGACAGGTTTCGAACCTTGTCACACCCCATCACCAAACACGACCCAAAAGTGGGTAGGGTGCGTGGAAACGGTGCAGGGGACCCCCACACCATGTGCAATGGGATATGCGCCTTGGGAAAGGCGCTTCGCACGTGAACGAAGGCGCCACGGCGAGTGGCGGCGTCAGGCTTCTGTGGTGGGTGAGACCTACGCTTTGACAAGCATAACTTGAGCTACGGTTAGCCAAATCGCGCGCGGTTTAGTGCGTTGGAAAGCTCATGAATAGCCCTATAAATGTTGTGATCATGTCCATGTTAAAAAACTAACGCAAAACGAAGTTATTTCCTTCTCAAACTGACTGTCTCAAAAATCCTACTCACATAGCGTGAGGCGACCAGAAAGCTCACGCTCAGTCTCAGATTCGCCCAAAACAGTAGACGTGAACCACTAGAGACGATCAGACAAACGTCAGGACCGCACCACGTGGATCTCATCCTGACAGGATGGGCCAGCTCCACATGCTTGGATACTCAGACTAGAATCGTACTTCATCACTATTGGCGTGTATGCCTCAAGGTACGAGGCGCGCTGCGACTATGCCATGACCCTGTTGAGAGGGACATCGTTGGATTGGTGGGCCGATTTGATGCGGTCCAATTCACACGGCAGTGGAGTAACAATGGTCGCCGGCATTGCAGCCGCGACCAAAATCTGAACCCCATCGGCTCCAACCTGTAGTAGTGGTGACCCTACCCTGAAATGACCGACCTCGTGGAAAGAGTTCATGGAGTCGTTCATCAAGCGCTTCACCGTGGGTGACGTGAGGAGCCACGCGTGTGCTAAGCTACGTCGGATTCACCAAACTGGTGGCGTTGCCGACTACACCCGCAGGTTTCGTGAGATCGTTGCCAATTGTGGCTTCGACTCCCACAAATTGTGCTTCCACTACAGCAACGGCCTCAAAGACGATGCACGCATTGTGATGATGATGATGCACGACCTCAACGATGACCTGCATGCAATGATCGCAGCAGCAAAGCGGCACGACTCGCGCGTACACCAGGCTCATGCCAACAGCCACAAATCTTCTGGTGGTGGTTACGGCAAGCGGGTTGAGTGCAACAACACGCCCATGGACATTGGAGCGTTGCAACAATGCAAGTGTCTCAACTGTGGCAAACCTGGCCATATTGCGCGTGACTGATGGCGTTCTAAGAAAGGCAACGGCAAGGGTGAGCGACAAGGGAAGGGGAAGCAAGCGACGAAGGAAGTAGAGAAAGCAACAAAAGAGTCAGGAAACAAGAAGAGCCAAGAGTAGATGGCGTTACTCGTGGCTCCTCTCAGTCCAAACTGCCAGTTGACTGCCCACCCGAACGCCTTGCAGTAATTAAAGGGGTTTCCCAAGGTCAAGGCATGGGATTCTGGGTATGAGGAGGAGCAACCCGCACTTTTCTTGGAGGCGCGAGTGAAAGGCGTCAAGGGAAAGGTGGGGATTGTACTAGATTGTTGCGCGAGCCACAGTTCTGTGAGCATGGAGTGTGCTCAAAAGTTGGGCCTTGCACTTACGAGCAAGAAGCAGACTGCTAACCAAGTGGACGGCACGATTGAAGTGGGGTACTTGGCCCGTCCCCTCTCCAGTCGTGTGGGGAACCTTTGCACAACGACCGTATACCGGGTGTGCACGATGACGGATTACGATGTGATCCTCGGTCATGACTTCCTCCACAAATAGAGCCCCGCCATCAATTGGGAGGTACGCACCGTCTTAGTCAAGCTCTGAGACAAGAAGTATCCCCTACCTACGTGGTCCGAGGAAGAGGCGGCAGAGGAAGAGACTTGCGGGGAGGAAGCACCGCAACAATTGGCGCCTTGCAAGGAGGGATCAGCGCCTATGATGCTGAACTTGGTGCAACTCAAGCGCGCGATTTGAAAGAAGGATCACATTTTTCTGGCATTTGTGTGAGACGTGGAGGACGATTTCGACAAACGAGAGGACATGGCACCTGCTGTGGTGCATGGGGCGACTCGTGAACAGCCTGGGGCCCAAGGCAAGTTTGCCATGGTGCCTGAGGGACTTTGAAAGGTGTGTACGGAGCTCGAGGACGTGTTCTCTGACACCCTCCCGACGGGTCTGCCACCAAAGCGGGACGTGGACCATCGCATCGACATCAAACCTGGAGCATGCCCACCTGTTTGTGCAACGTACCGCATGAGTGACGCACAGCTACAGGAGCTCAAGAAGCAGCTGACCGAGATGACGGAGCAGGGCTTCATCCGCCCACCCTCTTCTTCTTATGTTGCACCCGTCCTGTTTGTGCAGAAAAAGACAGGGGAGATGCACATGTGCGTGAACTACCGGGCGTTGAACGAGTTGACCATCAAGAACCAGTACCCGCTTCCACGAGCCGAGGAGCTGTTTGACCAACTCCGTGCGGCTCCCTTCCTCACAAAGATCGTCCTCCGTTCCAGCTACCACCAGATCCTCATCCCAGCAGATGATGTGGAAAAGACGGCCTTCCGCACCCACTACGGTCACTACGAGTTCCTCGTGACGCCTTTCGGGTTGACCAATGCACCGGTCACCTTCATGGCGTGAATGAACAATATCTTCAAGCCGTACTTGGAGGACTTCATGGTGGTTTGCCTCGATGACATCTTGATGTATAACAAGACGGCGGAGGCGAAGCATGAGGAGCATGTGAAGAAGGTCCTTGAGATTTTGAGGAAGGAGAAGTTTTTTGTTAAACTCTCTATGTGTGAGTTTATGGTGGGTAAAGTTTAATTCCTTGGACACATCATTGGCAATGGACAGATTGCCATGGACCCGTGCAAAGCGTTGGCCGTGCAAGAGTGGCTGGAGTTGCGTAATGTGCATGATGTGCAAGTGTTCCTTGGTTTTTACAACAAATACTGGAGGTTCATCCTTGGCTACGCGGGAGTGTCAGCACCACTCTCCAACCTTACTTGCAGGGATCACGAGTGGAGTTGGGAGGTTAACAAACAAGAAGCCTTTGACAATCTCAAAAGGGCTGTGACCTCCACGCCGGCCTTGCACTTGGCCGACAGCGGCCGTGAGTTTGAAATGACGATGGATGCATTGGACCTCGCCATTGACGGGATCCTTTTGCAGGACTTTAGCAACGGGTTGCAGCCGGTGGCCTACTACTCGTGCACGTTGCACGGGGTGGAGCTGAACTACGCCACCCACAACAAGGAGATACTTGCTGTGGTCGTAGCCTTCAAGAACTAGCAGTGCTACTTCAAAGCGCGGAAATGCACGGTCTACACCAACCACCACGTTTTGAAGTACTTCAAGATGCAGCCAAACTTGAGCCGGCGGCAAGCGCGTTGGGTGGAGTACCTCGAGTCGCACTTTGAATACGACATCGTGCACTGGCCGGGTCGCGTCAACCCAGCCGACACACTTTCACGGCGACCGGACCTTATGATGCGGGTCGCGTCTCTCACCATCCACGATGATGCTTTCCTTGTGAAGCTCTTCATGGAGGGATACGAGGCGCATGGGGAGTACGACGCTCGGAGATTTTTCTTTGAGGCACAATACTGTTGACGGCGCGGCACGCAGCAGGTGGTGGTTCCCGTGGTGCTGGCACTTCGGCAGCTGATTTTGGAGGAGTGCCATGACAGTGGCTTGAGTGGCCACTTCTCCGCCGACAAGATATCGAAGACGGTGGCTCGCTTCATTTTGTAGCCCACCATGTCGTCGGAGGTGGCTGAATTGTGCCAGAGTTGTGACGTGTGCCAACGTCACAAGGCGCGGAGGACAAAGACCCCGGGTCTCCTTCAACCCTTGCCCATCCTCGAGCAGCCGTTGCAAGACATCTCCATGGACTTCATCACGGGCTTGCCCAAGACACCGGCAGGTCACAATGCGGTGTTGGTGGTGGTGGATCGCTTCAGCAACTTGTCGCACTTCATCGCGACACGTGATACGGTGAGTGCGGAAGGCACGGCGCGGCTGTTCCTCGAGCATGTGGTGCATCTCCATGGCATGCCACGGTCCATTGTGAGTGACCGTGATCCGTGCTACACGAGTTAGTTCTGGCGAGAACTCATGGAGCGGTACGGCAGCAAAGTGCAATTGCCGACCAGCTTTCATCCCCAAACTGACAAACAAACGGAGCGGACGAACCAAATGCCGGAGCAGCTCCTCCGTACAGTGGGTGATCCAGACAAGACGGCATGGGACCAGTGGTTTCCGGTCGTTGAACTGGCGTACAACTCCGCCACGTCAGCCTCTACAGGTTTGGCGCCATTTGAGGTGGTGACCGGGACAGTGCCCGCCACAACCCTCAGTTTGCACGTCGCAAGCAACCTGCCCGCGGTGGAGTCTACCGCATGTGACTTCAAGCAGATTTGGGCAGCGATGCGGCATACCTTAGCAAAGGCGCAAGAGCAGCAGTAAGTGCAAGCGGACCGCAGATACATTGACACAATGCTCAAAGTTGGTGACCGTGTACTTCTCAACAGTGAGCACGTTAAGGTTCGCGGGGTCCAATCGGACTGGTTGAAACCCCGGTGGCTTGGTCCGTTTGAGGTGCTCGAAATGCGGACACCCGTGGTGGTGCGGTTGGCTCTTCCACCTTCCATGCCAGTCCATGACATACTCCACATCTCCAAGCTCAAGCTCTACCACGATCCGGCAAAGCATATTCCGGGCCGCAGTTCTGAACCTCCTCTCCCGGTGGTCATCGAGGGCGAGCAAGAGTTTCAGGTGGAGGCCATCCTTGACCACCGTCGCCGTGGCTGTGGATGGGAGTACCTCATCAAGTGGAAGGGCTATGATGCAGCGCACAACTCATGGGAGCCTACCAGCAACTTCAACATTGGCGGGGTGAATGCCATCCTCCGGGAGTATCAAGAGCGAACCGGGACTGTTGTGTAAGCCGGACAGTGCTAACTTAACTGATTACGGCTTGAGGCTTCCTTGCATGTGAAATTTGACTATGGATTTGGAATTTTCAGGAAAAACCGTGCGAGATTGACCCAAGACAGTCGATCCATCAAGAATTGAGGAAGTTACGCCCCGCCGAAGGTTGGATCGGCCAAGGGGAAAACAGGTGACGGGAATTCATCCCCAAGGACCAAGGCTCGACCCTCAGAAGACCCAACAAAGCCAAAGCGCGCCTTGAGGCCAAGATAGTAAATGAGTCAAGGATCATTGAGGGCCAAAGGCGCTTTGGAATGGCGCTCTGATGTGTTTTTTTACCAAAAAGGGCGCTTCGGGCGGCTGCCACCGTTGCTAGTGGTGCTGCCAGCGGCAGATTACCGTGGTTCACGAAAACTGCCACATCTCGGCTGTTCCTCCAAGGAATGATGTGATTATTAGTACGTTGGAAAGCTGGAAGGAATAGCTACATGATGCTAATGCAACAATGCTAATCCCTAGCCTGTACGGAGCCGCGCACGGCTCGGCAACCCCAGTTGGCGCCGTGGCCCTCGGCCGTCCCGTTGCCCCCGGTGGTGCCGTCGCTGCCGACGGCGCTCTTCCCGCTGGTGGTGCCATCCCTCTTGGTGGCGGTATGCCAGCCGGTGGCGCCGTCCCCATCAGCGGTGTCCTCCCGGTCAGTTACGCTGCCCCTGTTTGCGCCCTTCCCTTTGGTGATCCGGTAGCCGTCCTTGCTCGCACAGATGCTCTCCTTGATGCTGTGACAAGCGCAGTTGCTGAGCTCGCCCACCTTGGCTTCCACCTCCCTCCTGCTACATTGCTCCCTTTGACTCCTACTCCTGGGCACATCCCGGGCACACCGTTCTCCGACTGTACGACGACAACAGCAAGGGCGGCGGCACCGCCGAGGGCTACGGCACCGCCGGGGGCAACGACTCCGCCGACGGTGACAGCACCACCTGGGGCGATGTCATTGCCGGGAGTGACGGCACTACCGGGGGCGACGACACTGCCAGGGGTAACAGTACCGCCAATAGCGACGCCGCCAGGGGTGATAGCACTACCAGCAGCTACGACGCCACCGGGGGCGAAGGCACCGCACACAGGGTCTCTACGAACGATAGGGTCAACAGTGCCAAGAGGGGGAATGACAAGGGGCAAATTGGTGGGACAAAGCAATAGGGCATCAAGGATGGCTGTTGAGCAGGGGAATTGAGGGGTGCGGGTGGGAGGTGGGTGGCGGAGGGGTGGCAAAGGGGGGGCACGGAGCGCCTTGTGAGCCGCGATGACGGCGGCCGTAGCGGCAGATAGAGGCTGGGGTCAACGGAGGCGGGAGGGCTTGGGGCGCGTGAGGAGACGTCCGGAGGGCACGCCTGCTCGCGAGTCGCACGGGCCGCAGCCGTAGTAGCCAATGCACCAGAGAGGCCGAGGTCCTCCATGACGCTGCTCGGTGTGGACCGAAGGGGAAGGGATCCTAGGAAAGAATGACTACAAGAGGAGCGAACATTCAACGCAGGAGAGAGGTGAGCCATGGTGTCAGGTGTTTGTTTAGGGGAGTGCGTTAGAGGAGAGAGGGGAAGGAGGGGAGCAGTAGGAGCGGGCACCGGAGAACAGAACAAACAATGGACGAACGGATGGACCCAGGACACAGCCAAGCGACAGAAAGGAACAGGACGCGCATGAAGGAGCATCACACATGGGTAAACAGGAGCGGGACAGGGGAAGGGGAAGGGAACACGAGGGAGGGGAAGGACAGGAAGCGAGACCAAAGAGGGGAAGGGATAAGAGGGGGCGAGCAGGCAAGGAGTAGGGGGGAGAGGGCAAAGGAGGAAAAGGAAAGGGAGAAGGGAAGAAAGAGAGAGCGGGAAGGAGGGGGTGAGAGAGAGAGAGGGAGACAGAGAGAAAGACGGAGAGTGAGATGGAGGGTGGAGGAGGGGTGGGAGGAAGGACGAAGCCACGACGAGGAGAAGGGGGAGAGGACGGAGAGGAAGGGAGGCAAGAGGGATGAGAGGCGAGAAGAGGGCAGGAGAAAGGCGAAGAGGATGCGCAAGGAGACAAGGAGGGGTAGAGAGTGGAAAGAAGGGGGGACAGAGAGGGTGGAGAGAGAGAGGAGGCGGAGAGTGCGGAGAGGAAGAGAGAGAGAGAGAGAGAGAGAGAGAGAGAGAGAGAGAGAGAGAGAGAGAGAGAGAGAGAGAGAGAGAGAGAGAGAGAGAGAGAGAGAGAGAGAGAGAGAGAGAGAGAGAGAGAGAGAGAGAGAGAGAGAGAGAGAGAGAGAGAGAGAGAGAGAGAGAGAGAGAGAGAGAGAGAGAGAGAGAGAGAGAGAGTGCAAACAAGGGGATGGAGCACGGCAAGCGGGAGAGGCAAGGAAGAGAGAGAAACAAGATGAGCATGCACATGCACAGAGAAGAGAAAAATAGGGGGGAAGGCCGGCAAGGGGAAGAGAGGCACTAAGGAGGAAAAAAGGGAGGGGGAGAGTGCATGCAATGAACTGTCCTTGGTTTTTTCGTACAACTGATTCAAAACAGCAGATCAAAAAATGAGAATGGAACCGACTCCAAGGGAACAAAGCAAAGGGGAGAAGGACAAGGTGGGGGGAAGAACAAGATGTAGGAGATAGAGAACACTGACACGAGCCACACGAGAGTGCACACAGGGCGCACAGAGAGTGCACATGAGGCGTAGAGATGGTGGGCACAGACAGATGGGAGGAGGAGAGGAAAAGGAAAGGGAAAAAAGGAGAGTCCGTCAACACGGGCGGACAAAGGAAGAGGGATAGGAAAGGAAGAGAGAAGGAAAGTAGGAACGAGAGGAGGAAGAGGAAAGAAGCAAAAGAAGAAGAAGAAGAAGAAGAAAAAAGAGAGCGAAGGGAAACGAACAGCACCGGAAGCAGCAAGCACGGGAGAAAAGAAACAAGCTCACCGTGGGGTGGAAACGTAGGCCGGAGAGGGAGAGGTGGAAGCCCGAACGAAGAAGACCATGCTCACAAAGAGGACCCGGAGTCCACGTGACAGGACAGGCATGAGAGAGTGAAAGAAAGCAACAATGAGGAAGAACAGGGGAAGGAGAAGATAAAGGTGAGACAGGCAGGGGGTTGAGAGATCAATAGAAGGGGGAAGGGGAGAGAGGGGGGGAGGAAACAGGAGGGAGGGATGGAGAGAGAAAGAGAGAGGAGGGGAGAAAATGATAGAAAGACAGTGGTAGTAGTAGTAGTAGAGAGAGAGAGAAAGAGAGAGAGAGAGAGAGAGAGAGAGAGAGAGAGAGAGAGAGAGAGAGAGAGAGAGAGAGAGAGAGAGAGAGAGAGAGAGAGAGAGAGAGAGAAAGAGAGAGAG
>SZWC01005280.1:76836-89274 GCA_023375785.1 Penium margaritaceum
GGGTCGGCCGGGGGCCACATGTAGCAGGGGAGAGGGGGGAGGGGGGGGGCCGAGGCCCAGTTTTCATAGTTCAGAGTCCTGGGGGGGCCTAGAGCTCAGAACCAAGAGCCTAGAGCTGGGACGGCCTAGAGCCGAGAGCCAAGGGCCTAGAGCCTGGAACCTAGAGCTACGAGCTAGGGCGGCCTAGAGCTGAGCAGGCCACCGCGAGGTCCGGGAGCCGGAAGCCCAGAGCCAAGGGGCCAGGGCCACGGGACCGAGAGTTAGGGGCCGAAGGCCGAGCCGAGGGTGGAGCCAAGGAGCCGAGGGCCAGGCGTAGGGAGGGCGGAGTCAGAGACGGAGGGGGGGGAGACAAACTGCACGAGAGACAAACAAGCAGGAGGTTAGTGGAAGGAACGGGGCAGAAAGAAAAGGAAAAAAAAGGACGGAGCAGCGACAAAGCAAAGCAAAGATGAGAGAGGCTGGAGAAACGTGGAAGTAGGGAGAGCGGGGAGGGGGGGGGGGGGGAACGACAGGGAATCCTCAAAAGGGTCAGACCTGGCGGGGAGAGACAAGGGCATGCCAACGCTGGCACGATGAGGGCAGCGGCCACAGGAGAGGACAGCGGCCACAGGAGAGGACGGCGAGGGCGACGGGGGCAAAGAGCAGCAGCAGCGGCGAGAACGGCGAGGACGGCGAGGACGGCAAGGACGGAGAGCCGCAACAGCAGCGAGAACGGAAAGGACGACGAGAACGTCAAGGGCAGAGAGCCGCACCAGCGGTGATGGCGACGAGACCAAAGCTAGAGCAGCGGCGGAGGTGGCAGCGGCGACGGGCAATGGCGGTAGCTACGGGGACAACGGCGGAAGCGGGAGCGGCAGGAGCGGAGACCACAGGCGCGGTCACGGGCTTGATGCCATGTTGAATATGGCCTGAGCAGGGGGAGGCCGTATGAGGGAGGATGGAGGAGAGAGGATGAGAGAGGTGGCGGGTGGAGCCGGGTGGCTCTTGATTCTTGTGAGGGGGAACGCCGAGAGCTAGCCGAGGGGCAAACTTTTGCTCTTGATTGTGAGGGGGAGGAGGCTCTCGAGATTTGTGAGGGGGGAGTGCTCTCGAGAGCTGTGAGGGGGGATCGAGGCGGGGGGACCTAGGTGCGGGAGGAGATAAAGACAAGCTAATAGGAAGTTTTTTTGCAAAGAATGAGCGAGAAGTGCGAGTGAGCCTGACCCCTATCAGGTCACGTGCCTACTACTCGCGCGGTTTGCCACAAAGCGTGGCGGACCACACTGAGCGCACACAGCTCGGTCAGCAGAATACCGTACATAGCCCACAAAATAGGTACAACGTGATAGACATGTTGGCACTGGTGGGTGTGGAGGCACCCTCAAGGATGCCTAGCTTTCACTGAAGTAAGCTACCAGTGTTTGGGCAGCCAATGGACACCAACGGTGAAGAGTGTGGAGCACAAGGATCACAAGCAAGAGTGGGCAGAACACGTCGCATTCAGTAGATCTGAAGCGAAACACGTTTTTGTTACTTAGGATAGTGAGATTACATCAGATTTTTATAGCCTGTGATCTAAGCTTTCCAACGCATCCAAGCACGCCCAAAACGGAGCAGTAGAGCCCCTGCTACGGCCGTCGAAGTAACCCTTGGTGGAGCCGCTCACCTGGCCTTGCACTCTAGGCAACGGGAGGCGCTTCGACGATGACCCGTCAAAGCGCCTTTCTTCGCCCAGAAGTCAACGAGAAGTTCATCCTGGTCAAGGAGGTCCTTATGGTCACCTCATTCATGCCCCTGGTGCATTTGGAGGCCATTAGGAATGAACTCGGATCCCTGGCGGTGGAATATCCCGCCACCCATGGCGGGTTCCAGATTCCACCCACCCAACACCTGTTTTTCGGGCTAGGCTAACTTTATGAATACTCACTCAAATCGAGCGATTCAAAGCTCGATCNTGTGATCTAAGCTTTCCAACGCATCCAAGCACGCCCAAAACGGAGCAGTAGAGCCCCTGCTACGGCCGTCGAAGTAACCCTTGGTGGAGCCGCCCACCTGGCCTTGCACTCTAGGCAACGGGAGGCGCTTCGACGATGACCCGTCAAAGCGCCTTTCTTCGCCCAGAAGTCAACGAGAAGTTCATCCTGGTCAAGGAGGTCCTTATGGTCACCTCATTCATGCCCCTGGTGCATTTGGAGGCCATTAGGAATGAACTCGGATCCCTGGCGGTGGAATATCCCGCCACCCATGGCGGGTTCCAGATTCCACCCACCCAACACCTGTTTTTCGGGCTAGGCTAACTTTATGAATACTCACTCAAATCGAGCGATTCAAAGCTCTATCTTGCATGGAAAATCCAAGGAATCCAAATCAAAAGTCAGATCAGGTGTTCGACCACTCCTCAGTGGTCGAACCAGGGAGTACGATCAACGGCACTCATGGCAAGGGGCACACCATGTCAACAAGACACGACAGCGCAAGAACACTACACACATGGCCCAATAGGGCAGCTTTGAGTAGAACATGCAGGACTAATCTAGGCTCGCTAACCAAAAGGAGGGAGAAATTTTTGCTACTTTAACAAACACACCGTTCCAGGCGAGGTTGTTGCATTCCCCACTCCTTGATCACGTGCTTGAAGAGCTTGTTTTTAAGTTGTGTCATGGCAATGTCACCCAATTGATGAATGTAATCCTATGGACGAATTAAACATACTCTGTGCAGTTCAGCCAGTTGGTCAGATTCACGCCCTTTTAAAACATCTCCACATGATGGAGAAATGAAATGTTTGTAACCAGCCTCAAGCTCATCGAGGGTGGCAGGCTCTCACTATTACTAACCGTGGCATCAGCAGTTGCGGTGCGCTCAAATGGCTGTTGTACCTATATTTGGGTCATACTCTGCAATGCCTTATCAAGATTGTTGCATAGGCGTGTTGCCTCATGGGCGGCTAGATGTTGGAGCAGGAAATCATGGTCAAGTTCCATGATGCTTTGTATGAGGTGGGCCAGTAGGTTAGCAGTCACCAACTTCAGTTTTGATGTTGTTAGAGCCTCAATGATAGCCTCAAAAGCCTTGAATTTCCATGCGCGTTTTCCCACTGAAGGGGAGTATAATTTACATACCCTACGGCTCCTATTCTTTGTCGATTTGTCTGTCACAAAGGACAAAATTTACAGTTAGTTGTTTTTCTGTTGTTTTCTGATAACCCTGGGGCTTCTTTATCTGGTTTGGTGACAAAGGTGGCACAATAAAACCTTGCCCAGGTGAGGTCGACTTCTGGCTTGAGTGTGCAGTCAAGACTTTGCACACAAATGTACACAGTTGCAATCGGGGTCTGTTTGCGCGTTTGAGCATCTGGTGATCTCGCCCGGGAATTCAGCCATCCAAGATTCATGGAAACATGGGTATCAAGAATGTGGCCAGAAAACATCCCAACAGACAATCAATTTATGCCAAGGTCATGAAAGACAAGAAAAGGGATATTTTCAGAACATTTTCTATGATAAGTACAAGCAATAGGGTGCATGCCTATAGTGAATCCCATGTTCTAAAGGAAGCATGCATCTGCTGAAACATTGGAGGGGGTCATGGAACTTTCTTATTGCCACAAAGTCATACAAAGGGAGGTTTGTTCCCACTCCTTTGGCTGGTGTTGTATCGGTGCTGATTTTTACTTGGCCCACCGCCTTAGCGGCTGCCTCCATGAGCTTCTAGCTAGCGCAACAAATGTTTTTTCCTGGATATCATCCAACTTGTGCCCGTGAGAACATCTGCATGGCCACTTTTGTCAGCCTTGATGTTGTCGGTAATTTCAATGTTATTGTGCACCTAACCTTGTCTGAGCAATTGGCTCAAGTTTGCCTTATGGTGATGACAATGATTACAATGCTTATGGACATTATCATTGTCGCGCTCTTCATTGGACTCTTCTTTTTGGTGGTCCTCCCTAAGAACCTCATCCATTTCATGGGATTCATCCATGTGCATGTCTGTGTGCACACTGAGTAACTTTCCAGCTTCCACACACGTTTTGGTTTCGCTGAGTTTTGCGTGGGTCACCTTTGGCAACATGGTTGTCCTTGGCTTAGTTAGCATGCTCTTGACTGCGGCTTCCAAAACATGAAGTCCACCAAGGGCGTATCGTAAGGCCATCACCACCTTTGGACAGTCCAGAACTTGCCATTCCATCATGCATACAACTAGCACCTCAAGATCCTTTGTAAGGGGTTGCATAACAGCATTGGATTGGTGTCACCTCTCTTGGGGTCTGCTTCTCTCACAATTGTTGAGGCTTCTAGAAATCGATTTCTGTTTTTCTCTTCCTAGAAAGACAAAAAAACTGCGCGTTATAAAATCCTATTTAGCCTAGACCGCCACATTTGGCAAAATCATGTGGTAGAAGAAAGTATTTAGTTTTCCACCACTGTTGACACAAACACGCACATTTGAATCTAATCTTCCTAAGCCTACACTCATGGAAATATGTAGCATCTAGAACCTACAAAAGCAGAAAAATAAGAGAAGTAGAAAAGCTAAAGCACACGTGAGAGTCAATTAGCAAGGAGGGATTTCAGAAAAGATATCCAAACTATATCTCAATCCTCACACTCCCCTCTCTCTTCCCTTGTCTTCTTCTTGCCTTCTTGTCATCCTTGACCTCCTCTTGGATTCTGTTGGTGTCTCTTGCTCCTCCTTGACGATGTCTCCCTTGAGCCTACGACTGTGGGAAGACCCTAAGAAATTCTTTATACCAACGCCATCCTTGGTCTTGGTTCCCTCTCAGTCCTTAGGTTACCTTTAATGTAGGGGGACTCCCTACACCAATTGCAAGGCCAAGGAGTAAGGGTAAGAGGTTAAATGGAGGAGGAGAGAGGGTGGTGTGGAGGTGGGCACTCCCTACTCCTCAGAATGGATGTGGTAACATACAGTGGGAGGTGATATGCCAAACGTTGTTCAGAAAAAGATAATGTTAAAATATTTCTAGTACAATTTATGGTTCTTACAATGTTTAGATGTGAAGCTTGTATCCCATTGTGGCATTCCTGTTACAGTTGCAGCTGTAGAAGACGTTTCCGCTGTGGTGTAGGTCAAAACAATCACAAAATTGGTCCCCAGGGTTGTTACTGCTCTGTAAATCACTGCAATGATTGTGACTCTAGC
The DNA here is from genome assembly GCA_023375785.1 of Penium margaritaceum. Taxonomy (NCBI): domain Eukaryota; kingdom Viridiplantae; phylum Streptophyta; class Zygnematophyceae; order Desmidiales; family Peniaceae; genus Penium; species Penium margaritaceum. The sequence goes on from SZWC01005280.1 coordinate 81,976, forward strand.
TCTTGCGTGAAATTCATCGTTAGAAGTTGCACAATGGTTTCAAGAGCTTGCTAGAGAGGTTTTCTTCTCTGTGTTACTCTAGGGGAAATTTCAGCAACGACCCAGTCAAGCGACAGATTGACTGACACTTGTTGGCCAACTTGACTTTTGCTCTACCAACAATCATGATAAGGTCATTGAGTGCGAGGAATAATGTTTTCAGTTCTTGAAACTTTGTAGGATCTCCTTAGGACCCCCTCCGATAAGACAGGGTGTACAAGGAAATGTACATCAGAGGTGTGTAGCTTGGGAGTTCAAAAGAGTATGCTAATATATTTTTGGAGAGAAACTGCAACATAATTCTTATTTTTAATGGGGTTCACATACATGTATTGAGCTTTGTGTTATTACAAATCACCCTCCCATTGAAAAAGGTCAATAAAATCTACAATGTTTGTGAAGGATAGGTTGAGGAGGGGGGACTTTGTAGAAATTGTCTTGTTTCATGTGCTGGAATGTGTGTGCATTCATAGTTCAAAATTGCACATGTGCTAAATTTTTTGAAGAAAACATCAATAAGGACATAATACGCCACCAAGCAAGCAATGTCAACAGGCTTTTCAACCCCATTGAAAACAGAGGTCTGCATCGTGAAGCTAAGTTTACAACCGACTAGAAAAAATCCCTAAAAAGGTTTCCATTGAATAAAACAAGGCATCATTTTTCCTTTCACAACCTATACATTCGAGTTTTTTTCTTGATTTCCATCAATGACACTACCCTCACTATACATTTCTGATACACTCTCAAATTTTGAAGGGGTGGCAAAATCTAGATCCTCTTGTGATCGCTGCTTGAGAAGACAAAGTGTACAAGAAATGTGCTTTTGGAGGAATGTAGCTTCTGGGGATCTCTAGAAAGACAAAGAGACAGTGCACTCCCCTTATGAATTTGTCTAATTCCCTCAACAAGTTTGTGGGAGAGGGGGACCCAATCACGGCACGCCAACACATGGGAAGACCAAGTTACTAATGTGCGGTGTAGATCCCCGCAGAAGGCAAGTTGTGGTCTCTGTAATGACAATGATGAATTCTGAGTAACAATATCCTCAAAGAGTACACAATTGGCATAGGGATACACCTGCATCTGGAATGAGGAATTTTGTACTGTTAGGCAACCATTTTTCAACAGATGAATGTTCTATTCAAAGGCTCAACATTGAATTCACAAGTGGATATAATTACTTCAACATAGGATAACTTATTAGGAGTCAATACAACATACTTGCCTAATGCATAGATTCCATAACGTATAAAAATCACACCATGAACAATACCTCAAAGGGATGTCCAGAGTTTTTTGAAATGGATCAATGAAAGGCCACAAATCCGTTCAAAAATTCTTCAAAACGAGGGTGCGGGAACTGCATTGTTGCTCAGCAGAGTATTGAATGCTTGAAACAATTATTCTATTTAGGATGGACAGTGGGAAGTTGAATTGTTAAGATGGAAAAGTGGGCGAGAAAGAAATTTCCACCGTGGAAAAACACAATGAGAATAGGACAGTGTGTTTCTTGTAGGATTTCCCAGGTTGGATGAAGGAAAATATCCATGTTGCAACTTGTACGTCAACAAGAACTGTGGGCCATTTTACCCCTGACCCGGATGGAAGCAGAGGCTGAGGGACAGTATGGAGACCGAGTAGCACACAAAACACATAGCGGCATGCATGAAACTCACCATCAGATAAAATTAAAACCACTCAAGGAGGTTGAAGGAAAAACAAACTTCAGCCTGAGTGTTCGCGGCCAAGTACATCAGCTAGCCGATGATGCAAAAGGTCACGTACACAGTCTCCCCTAGCTGTGCTGAATATTCCACCTTCAGGGCATCCTGCCCATTCATTGTTATGGGAGTGGAGGCTATCAGAACTGTTCCTGGAGTTCTGCAGGCTGTTCCTCAACAACGCAGGCAAAGCACGCTTGGTGAAGCAAGAGTGTCCGCCGTCGGCGGTTACACAAGATCTTGATCCTAAGGAATTCAGCCACAGGACTGAGGTCCTTGTTCCTCTAAGCCACCTTGACGACTACCTCAGCCTTTGTCACGGCCTCCATTGATGGAGATGTGATCAAGAGGTTGTCAAACTAGGCCAGGATGAGAATGAAGAACTCAGTGGTCCATTGGAGGAAGAGAGACTCTATCTGTGTCACTGTGCACAAAGCGTGAGTGTGTTAATGTGCACGTGATTTCCTTGTTCTGGCATTACAAGAGAGGAGAGGTATAGGGAGCAAAGGCACACTGGGGTGGGGAGGGAAGACGTGGATGGCCAGACCAACCAGAGGCAGGAGCAAAGGGAGGAAGAGGAAGGGGAAAAGAGGGAACTTGAGGTGGTGTGTGGGGGAGGGAGAATTGTGGGAGGAGGACGGGAGGGAGGGAGTGAGGGTGGGGGTGATGGCAGGGAGGGGGGAGAAGAATGGCGGGAGGTGGCCCATGGCCGCAGACAAAAGCGAGGAAGGGAGGAAGAGCAGACCACGGGCGGAAAAGTGGATGGGAGTAGCTTGTAGGTAGGGGGGAAGGGGCCAGGGGGAATGGAAGACAGCAAGAGGCGGCAAGTAGTAGGTGCATACCTGCTGGCCAATGTTAGCAGCGCCATACACGAAGACAAGGGTAGACCTTGGAGAGCAGCGCACAGAAGCAGTAGCAGCAGAAGCAGCAGCAGTAGTAGCAGCAGTAGCAGTAGTAGCAGTAGTGGTAGCAGCAACAACAGCAGCAGCAGCAGCAGTAGCAGCAGCAGCAGCAGCAGCAGCAGTAATAGTAGCAGTAACAGAAACAATAGCATATTAGTAGCAGTAGTAGCAACATCAGTATCAATAGAAGTAGCAGCAGCAACCCGGTGAAAGGTTGTTGCTGCTACGCAATGTATTGATGCGTCTCTTGATGAGAAAAAAAACACGCGAAGGTGCATTTTCCCAGAAAAGGGCCAGACACCTCCTAGACAAAGAGGATCTTCTCCAAACCATAGTTGAATAGGCCAAAAGCAGTGTTGATTCCGGCAGTCATCAAACCCTTTGTACACTCAGTTAACTGCCAGATTAGCCTAGCCAAGGCACCAATCAAGCCAGATCCAGCCAACAGCCAGTGGCTCAGCTAAACTTCAAGCCAACAATCAAACCAAAAATCAAACCAAACATCAGGCCAAGAGCTCGGCCAATCAAGCCGTTAACAACCTGCCAAGACACTGGCTGGGTTATCACCCAGTAGTTAGTATTATTATTGTGGCATGCTCAGATCCTCCAATTATCCATGGAAGTTAAGGGAAAGAGAGTTCCAAGGCAGATGAACGCTGAAGGTCTCCACACCAATTGAGCAAAATCCTGGCAGAATATAGATTTCATAACTTATGAAAGGATGAAGGCACGTTTTTGGTTTGTCATTTTAACTTCCATTCAAATGAGAGTCTTATAGTCTGTGATCTAAGATCCCAACGCATCCAAGCACGCTCAAAACAGAGCAGTAGAGCTCATGCTACAGAAATTGAAGCAACCCATGGTGGAGCGAAGTAACCCATAGTGGAGCTGTCCACAATACCCATGAATGGAGGTGATAGGAGGCGTTGCAAGGGTGACTTGTCGAATTGCCCTTCCTGGCCCTCAAACGTGGGGGGGGGGGGGGGGGGGGGGGGGGGGGGGCTCACCCTGGTCAAGGAGACCTCCCACATCCCTTCCTTTATGGCCCACATCCCTGTGGAGCCCATTGGAGTCAAACTCAGACCACCAACAATGGATTTATTCCGTCACCTAGGACGGATGCCCAGATTCCACCTGCCTACCACATAAACTCTGGACGTGGCTAAAATTTTGAATACTAGACCAAAACAAGCAACTCAAAGCTCTGAATTGCATGGCCAAATCCAAGAATTCCAAATCTGCAATAAGATGAGAAGTGCATCCCATCTCCAGTGGTCAAATAAGGAAAACGAAATGACATAAATGGAAATGGCACATTTAGTAGTTTAGGCCTGTGGATAGGTAAAGTATAACTGCATTTGGTTCTTTCTCAGCAATTGTGGCCTTCTATCTGTTTGCCTTTGCATAATTCTACCCCTACAATAACCCCTTTACCTGCTTCTTTGGCCGGGCAACCGACCAGACAACCTGCACTAAACAACCTACCAAGATATTCACCGCTTAGGGCGTGGAAGACGGAGTCTCCACCCATCCAGAATTTCATGGGTGGCTCTGGATTTGGGCTGTGATACATCTACTAGAGCTAATGTTGGTAGAAGGGTGCAACATGTTATCTAAAACGTGCAAAATGTCCATGTCCTTGATGAAAATTACAGTGTGAGCCGTTTTATTGACAAGAGGTATGAGGTGCTCCTCCGCAGGAAAGGTGCATTTGTGCGGATGGATGGTGGCGGTGAGGTCGTATTGGAGGCAAAACATGGGAGAGGCCTCTCAACTGTTGAGACAAAGGTTATCCCCTCAGTAGCAGATGAAGCAAACCTACAAGAACACACCGTCAACCTGGCCAAGGGTCGGGGAGAAGACCTGTAATTGTGGCACCAACGTCTGGGGCACTCGTTGCTCAAAGTGGTGAAGGATATGGTAAAGTACGATGTGGTTTGTGGCTGCAACATCACATAGTGCTATGCAGCATCAATGGTGGCAAGCACGTGGGCTGTGTCGGGTCGCCCAAGGAGCAAGGCGTTGAGTGGCAGCCAACTATTTCGTACACGCCATAGTCTTATGGTGTGAGTGAATGTGCAAATACGATTCTGCTCACCTTTGTGTAGACGATGCTTGTGGATGCAAAATTGTCACAGAGCCTCTAGGCGGAAGTTGTGATTACAGAGTGCTACATTACCAACCTCATCCCAACGAGAGTGCTGAAGTAGAAAACTTGCTGGAAGACACGGCATGAGGCCTCCAATTGATGCAAACCAAGATTGGCATACCTCAAGGTTTCTGTGTGCAAGGTACACAGAAACCAGTGCAAGCCGTGCAACAGTGCCAGAGTTAACTGGACCCACGAGAAAAGGCATACATGTGCATTGGGTATGAGAGTGTGTTGAAGGCATACCGCCTATTTGACCAACAACAGGAAGACGTCATCACCAGCAGTGAAATCACGTTTGATGAGCTGAAAATCTGCTCTGGAAGCAATAACAACATTGATGCAACATACTCTCCAAAGCAGGAGGGGTACTTCCAACCCCTTGAACATAAGGAGGAGCCGACAACTATGGAATTCGATGACGGTTCCTCAGAGAGTGACGGTGCTGGAGTGCACCAGGATAATGTAGCAGATGCAGGTGCTGCTGGAGTGCAAGGTACAGCAGTTGACACGGGGGAGCCATGGGTGAGTACAACATTGTAGCAGGGCAACAAGAGGACCTTGAATGGGAGTTGCCAAGGTCGTCACGTCACAGCTGGAGGTGGCAGAATGTAGTGAAGCAGTATGATGGTAGCCACAAAAGAACCAAATGTCATGCAAGAGGCACCTGCACAGCCTGACGGATAGTTGTAGGACAAAGCCATAAAAAATGAGCTTGTGTCCCTTTATGAGAACGGTGCATAGGAGCTCGTGGATCAGCCAGAGTAGGTAAATGCTATCAGCTCCAAGTGGGTGTTCAAGGTGAAGCTCAACAAGGTGGAGAAGTACAAGGCACAGATGGTGGAAAAGGGGTACATGCAGCGGTGAGGAGAGCACTACGACCAGACATTCACTCATGTGGCCAAGTTCACGAGCATCCAGAAAATCCTTGTTGTGGCAGTCACAAAGGACATTGAGATCTACCAAATAGATTTCGAGATAGCATTCCTTAATAGCATCATCAACAAGGAAATTTATCGCAAGGTGTTGGAGGGGGCCAATGCGACGGAGGGCAAGGTGTGAAAATTGTAGAAGACCTTGTACAGGCTAAAACAGGAGTTCAGGTAATGGTACCAACAGATTGCTGGACAACTGCATGCTGGAGCTCAGATTCAAGCGCTTTCATTCAGACCACAGTGTAATTGTACTGCAACAAGGGATTTCATCAGATTTTTGCACTCTACGGAGACGGCCTGGTCCTGTGTTTATCAGATCTGTCGGCTTTGCAGCAGGTCAAGGAGTAGCTGAGCAGCAGATTTAAGATGATTGAAACGGGGGAGCAGGCTTACTACCTTGGAGGTAGCCCATGAAACTGAAGGGTGCATACGCTTGAACTGGAGCAGGCCAAGTGTGGGGCCGAGGTGTTGAAGCGATATGGCACTCCAATCATAAGTGACGAGGTAGCTCCACCACCAGTGGTCGGAGTTCGACTCGAATGGGCTCCATAGGCACGTGGGTCATGAAGGGTGTGGAAGGGATGTGGGAGGCCTCCTTCACCAGGGCAAGTGTCCCCTATGTTTGAGGACCAGGAAGGGACGTGGGAAGCTCCCTTGACCAGAGCAAGCCTCCTCCACATTTGAGGGCCAGGAAGGGCACTTCAACATGTCACTGTCGAAGTGCATCCCTTCAACCCTATACGTAGGTATTGTGGACGGCTCCACCATCAATAACTTCAATGAAGTAGCAGGGACTCTATTACTCTGTTTGGGCGTTCTTGGATGCACTAGAAACCTTGGATCATATCTATAATAATATGATGTAATCTCATCAAAACAACTAACTTGAAAGTTATCTTCAGCTTTTTCTCAGCTATGAAACCTGCACTTCTCCAGAATTTTTATCATTTGGTGTATGGTGACCTAAAATGCACATCTCCCTTGGGAGTCTCCTTGCCCTGAATGTTTTGGATGATTGGAGGATCAGTGAATTCCAAGAAATCATGATTGAAATAGATGCCCTCATCTTTTGGGAATCCACACAGGTGGGGGCATGGTCGGTAGCTAGAGAAAGGATGAAGGAGAGGTCCTCATACGAGAGCCTAAAAAAACGAGGGCATTTCTGGACTCGACAATGCATTGATTATTAGGGTCCCAGAAATTCTGGGCATTTAACCATGAAGGAAGGAAAAGAAATCTACACATGCAACCTTGAGGAGAGAAAATCGATTCTTACATGTATTTGCTGTACCAGATAAAAGCCATGGAGTCCCCAGAACACGTGAGCCAAAGGTCGGCGTGATGGTCAAACCAGAGCTCATACGGTGTGACATGGTCGAGCTGGGGACTGTGCAGAAGGCAGTTCCACGTCATGTAGGAGAAGTAGTGTTGGCCCGAGGTTCCGGGGTGATCCACATCGATGGGCCATCAATGTGGTTCGAACTCGTGTTCGACGACCATGTGGGGTCAGCCCTAATACCCCCCCCCCCCCCCCCCCCCCCCCCCCCCCC
>SZWC01005280.1:116092-137921 GCA_023375785.1 Penium margaritaceum
GGGGGGGGGGGGGGGGGGGGGGGGGGGGGGGGGAAGCGATACCTGTGGTTGACTCGGATGGATCTGTAAAAGATATGGAGCATGACATCTTGTGGGCGAAGACGGAGGGGGGTGTTGAGGAGGTTGTCGTGGATATAGCGCCATTGGAAGACGGTGTTGGAGTACTATTCTTCCCATTTTTGCTTAGATGTTACTGAGGGGTTTTCACGTTACAAGAAGACTTTGTAGAGATCTTGGAGGGATGGATTTCCATTCTTTATGTGATAACTGGGGATGTCAGATTATTCTGGTGTGCCGAGTAAGATTCTCTTTTTCACATATATTGGTGTGCAGTCTGGCCCGAGGAAAGGCCGGGGTTGGGCCCATGGGTGGCGGCACAAGCGGCCTGTGACCAAGCAGACTTAGGGGGCAGCCCCAAATTTCGGGGCCTCGTTGTCGTAGCTTACAAATGATGGTGATAGGCAGTCCAGTGAGAGAGGGTAGAGTAACCTATGGGGTGTACTTGTAGATGTCCGCAAGAAGAGGTGGATTTGTCATTATAGATATCCAAGAGAGGGGGAGATGTTGTCGGACTTCCTCGAGCACTCGAGTTTGGCTAAGGGTGGGTGATTTTTGGAGTGTCTGGGAGAGAATTTGAGGGTGAAAGAGGTGTCTCACCTGTATCTCGGAGGTGAGGAGGAAGCGTTTTTGTGGGGTGGTGCCGAAGGGTTGAGAATTTGGTTGGAGGAGGTGTCTATTATAGGCTATGTGTTCGAGGGAGATGTCCTGCCACGTGAGATTTGGGGGTGGGACTATGGGGTTGGTGTCTAGGAAACATGAGATTTTTTTCCTCCATCGTGTGCTTAGATGGAGGTTGCGGATGTTCAGTATCTTTGGGTGAGAGAGGAAGAAGTGTCATTTTCTTGGTAGGCTTTGGGTGTCCAAAACTATTTGTTTCCATTTGTCTCGGGGAGGCTTCAAGTACTCGTAGATCCATTTTGCACTTTGTGCTTGGATGAGGTGAGATGGTCATTTAACCGCTATTCTTTGTTCTGTGCATGGGCAGATGATAGTTTTGTGGGTGTAAAGATGAGTAATCTTTGGGGTTCTGCAAGGGCTTTGTTGGAGGATAGGAATTGCGTAAGGGCATTGGGTATCAAGCAGAGTTGTTCTTGCGCGGGTAGGAGGGTGGATGAGTAGTACAAGAGACATTTCAATCTTCCACGTGAACATCAACGGTTTCAATAACCCCACTAAGCATCGTCCACTCCTCAAAATACTACACGTCCATAATCCAGACATCTATATCCTCACTGGCAGCAGGCTCGAACACTCGGCAGTAGATCACAATATCCTCAAGAGACATTTCAATCTTATCTTAGTACCTTCACGAACCTGCCAGGCCAAGGGCCTTCTCCTCGCATACAAAACATCCCTAAATGTGACCATGCTCCCCGACCCTGAATCACGATACATGCTCCTAACCATGAGTACTCCAACAATACACCTCAGAATCTGTGCTCTCTATGCCCCTCCCCTCCTCTCTGCTCGTCAATCCTTTTGGACGACACTCCACAAAGCATGCCTAGACTTCAAACCACACATCCTCATTGGGGATTTCAAGTGTATAACACACCCTCTAGACCGCAGCCCAGCCCGTGTCTCCCCGGACAAAAGGAACCTACAAATCCTACCCGACTCTCTAAAAATGAGGGACACCTTCCGGTCTAAACACCCCTAAGTACAAGAATACACATACTATTCGCACGCCCACAAAAGCCACGCCCGTTTAGACCGAGTCTACCATTGCACCTCTCTCCAACCAGGTGTCACAACAATCTCACACATAAAAATTCCAAGTTCCATTTCAGACCACTATGCGGCCAACCTAGTACAATTGACATTCTATACCCACCTCCCCACTAAAGGCAAGGGTTACTGACGCCTTAACACCTCCCTCCTCAAACGACCGTGGGCTAAGACAAAACTCCCCACCATAGTATCAGACTCTTGGACCCGCTCCAAACCTATAATCGTCCAAGCCCTTAAAGCATTCAGTCAACAAGAATCCAGACGAACACAAAAAACCATAGCCCATATGCAACAACAGCTCGCAACAGCGCGTAGGGCCTACGCGACATCCCCCTCCACGATAGACTCCACAAACATGAATCGCTGGGACACCCTCCTCAACAGTTATCTCAAAACACGCACTACCTTCCTGCATCAAATAGCAGACGTCAACTGGCACGCTCAAGCAAAACTTCCCTCCCACACCCTCACCTCCCCCATAACAGCACGAAAAGGGCAAACTACCATCCTGGAGCTAACAAATAGTCTAGGGTAAAAAGTTACCAGCCAAGGCGATATTGAGGCAATAGCCGTCTCCTACTTTCAAGGAATATACAAACCTCCTAGACAAGTCGACACATACCTCAAAATCCTCCCCCCAGATAGACGCAAAACACTACCTCCTCACATATCACAGGCCCTCGCCGCCCCAATCATCGAGATCGAGATCGCAGGAAGCATCCTCAGCCAGCCCCGCGATAAAGCCCCAGGTCCAGACGGCCTCCGAGGGGAACTATACCGAACCTTATACGGCAACAACCTCCACTTCACAACGTCTCTGCTTTGCTACTACCATCAAGTCCTTGACAACCCTTTGGAACATAGTCACTTCGCAGAAGCATACACCACCCTAACCCACAAGAAAGGAGACAAAGACCAAATCTCACATTACAGGCCAATATCCCTCTTAACTCTAGAATACAAGATCTTGGCCAAAGTACTCCCAATCCATCTTAGCAAGGCGCTGTCGTACATTATTCACCAAGACCATATAGGCTTCGTCAAAGGCCGAAACATTCAGCACACACTCTCTCAACTTCATGACGTCCAACATTGGGCCATCAAGAACAAACAACTATTGTACTTCCTTGCGGCTGACTTTGAAAAAGCATATGACGCTTTAAGCAGATCTTACCTGATGCACTCCATGCTACACCTCAGTGTTCCACTAGAATATATGAAGTGGATCGAACTCTTACATAAAAACACCACCACACGACTGCTCATCAACGGAAAGCTCTCATCCCCTATTACCCTCCACTCCGGAGTCCGCCAAGGGTGTCCCTTAGCACCCCTGCTTTTCATTTGTGCCATGGAGCCAATCTCAGCATACATCAAATGGCACCTACAAGGTGCCCCATCCCTGTCCTTAGACTATCGACGGTTTGCGGGATACACAGATGACACAACCGTACTCATTCCCTCAGTCCAGGAACTCAATCGAACCAAATGATTGTTCAGAACGATCGCCAACCACACAGGCCTTAACGCAAGACCCACAAAACTGTCATCCTCCCAATTTGCCAGCACACCCACATCCCAACCCGACCACCCTTCCCTGTCACACACGGCCCAGTCCGCATTCTAGGCATCCAATTCCATTCCACTCCTATGACCGGGACAACTTGGGATCGTGAGCAAGATCAAAGCAGCCATCCCCTTATGGAACAATTTGAGGAGCCCGCTCCAAACAAAAGTGGTCGCGATAAATTCCTACCTCAATGAAACTTGATGTCAAGAAACATGTTTAAACTGATGGGAGATTTCCCACATACCACGCGTTCGGACAGAGGTAGTCTCTCGCACCAGAAGTTTGCAAATTAGAAAACTGTATACCACTCTTTACAAATTTTTCAGTAGGAACGCCATGGTTTCTGATTTGTTATCACGATGAGCCATGGATTTCTTGTGATCATGATATGCCACGAGGGACTCATACGGCGTCACTACATACCCCGCAACCTAAGTGTTTTTCATGACAAGCCCTTGTGTATCCTTTTGTTCATCAAAGTCAAGGTTTTCTTTTCTTTTTGGAATAGGGGTGAGTATGTTAGTTGATATTTGCAAACATTTTTTGCAGGTTTGACATTATTCAACAGTCGAACCTAGAAAATTTTCACATACATAACGCGACAAAACTTCGATTCTCCACGGGACATCACAGAGGCGTGTTCGTTTAAACTTCTAAGGAAATTTCTGTTAAGAACAAAGCGGAAAAGGGTTAAGATACACAGAGAGAAATTGACAACCTAAGCAACTAGGCAGAGAAGATGTGTTGACTCATACTTGAAGGGGCATATGGAGATCTGCATCGTGCACGCATAGCTTCTAGTGATCTACTTTCGGAAACCGTGGCTTCTTGTGATCTAACTTCAGATTCTCTGGCAGATAGTTACCTAAGAATGGATCACGTGGCGGATAGCCTACGTAAGTGAGAGAAGCATGGCAGATAGTAACTTTGCCCAACCCTCCCGTCGATACCTAGGTTGACCATTAAGTTTGTGTGGTAAGCAGCCCCATGTGGTGCGATCAAAACGGACCCTAGAACGGCTTATGACCGACGTCACACTTTGAAGGGTACAGTTGAGAACCTCAGTTTTGCTACATTTTGGCAACGTCCAGTTGTGATTCAGGAAGATCATCCAATGAGTGCCACATCTGGAAACATCCCGCTAGTGCAACCGGATAAGCATAACAAAACATGTTTTGCACAACCGATGCTGCGATGGAACGGGCAGTTTGTTCGATAACCAAGTGGAGAGGTGGGATCTACGCCCAAGTGGCTTGAGTTGAAACGCCAAGGGAAACGTAGACTTTCAAGGAAGTTGTTATGACCAAACTGCCAGGATGTTACGTCTTGAGTAAGAAGAGCATGTTGTCCTCTCTAAAAACTTGACTGTTGCCTGAACGGTTTTCTTTCAATCTTGCAAGGATGACCCTCTATCCTATCGCAAAGACTGGATGGACACAGTTGTCCATAGGGAGGACAATCCGAATGGATAAGCCTCGACCTAAGGGCATGCACTTTAACGTCCAAGTTCTTCCGCCAAACCGAACGTAGATGGTATACAGGAAGAAGTTGCCAGGCAAAATAAAGCTTAGAATTTGGGACACTTGAGCAATTTATAATGAGCGGTAAGTGTACTTCCATGACAAGTGTCAAAATGATCGAACATATACATACAAGTGTTGCGTTACAAATCAAACATAGTCAGGGTCATTGGGTTGAATGTCGAGCGACGCGTGCGAAGTCGCTTTGTGCGTGGTCGGATTCGAGAAGGTTGGTCAAAAAGTTGGGGGTCTTTGAGAATCGGCGTCGAAGATACGCAATGCATTCTTGTAAATTTAGATTCTTCCAGATGCGTCGAGAAGTCGACCGAAAGGTCATGACACGTCTGTTCGTAGGTTCGTGAGACTGGTCGAAGCTATCAAAAGGTTTGAGAATATCTATTAGGGGCGGGGCGGTTGGCCAGTTTGCCATCGGCTGTCGGAGTAAACATCGTGGTTCTTGCAACGCAATGGGCTGTTCCTATAGTGACAGACATGCCCAATCAGAAAGGTTAGATACTTTTGTACGTCTGGTATGTAACAATTAACCCCCCCCCCCCCCATTTTAGCCACGACGTCCCGGTGCACATGCACTCGTGGCCTGGAGACGACGGTAGTAGCCGTTGATGAGATGATCGACATCTCAGAGATTATCGTAGGGTTCCCAGCTGTTATGCGCGGCATCGTAGCCATGCCATTGGACAAGATATTTTGTTGCGTGCCTCGTTGTCAGTGGCCAATGATGTCCTTGATGACGTGCTCTGTGTCTTCGTCTACTTGAACGAGAGGCAGAGGAGGGACATCGCGCAACCATGGGGGTTTGCATGAGCTCGATCTCAAACGGTCCCAACCATCAAAGTTTGAGCTTTGATCAGTCAGATCCTCGGAGCTTGATGTTCGCCGGGGTGAGGAGGACTCGATCCCCAGCGGCAAAGATGTCGTCGCTACAATGTCGGTCTGATGCTCGCTTCATTGTAGATTTTTTATTCGCGATGGTTTGTCGTGTTTCCTCCCAGATGGTGGTAAAGTCTTGGCATTATACTTCGACCCCAAGAATGTTGTTGCGACTTTGTAGTCCAGCGGGTGTGGCGGGAAGTTTGCCGTACACAACTTCAAAGGGGGTTTTGCCTGTTACGGTGGAAACTGCAAAGTTATATGTGATTTTGGCGGTCAGGAGTTTTTATACCCACTCCTTCTTGTAAGGTTCGCATAGTGTTTGGAGTGGTTCTTTGAAAGTCTGATTTGTCCGCTCAATTTGACAATCGGTATGAGGATGAAATGCCATTGAACGTTGGATTCTCCTACCGTAGTGAGTCATCAGTTCGCGCCAGAAACGATTGGTAAATCAACCTTTTCTGTCTCCTGTGATGGTTCTTGATACGACGTGTAGCCGTATGATGTTGTTTAGAGGCAATCATGCTGTTCCCTTGGCGGTGACGGTGGTCGTCGTCGGGATGAAGTGGGAAATTCTAGAAAACATGTCGACAGCCACGAGGATTATGTCAGATCCCTTGGGGATGACGAGTAACCTGGTGAAGAAGTCCGTGGAGATGTCTGCCCATGGTTTCGTCAGAACAGGTAGCGGCTGCAAAAGGTGGACTCGTGCGACAAGATTTCTGCCACTGCCAGGTGTCGCAGGTTTTGCAGAAGTTGGCCACGTTGCATTGCATATTGACCCACCAATGGTTTTATGCCAACTTCTTCAACGTCTTGTCCTCTCCAAAGTGTCCACCTGGACCAGTTTCATGGCATTCTATGAGCAGCATTCGATGAAGTTCGTCGTTTGGAGAAACGACCACTTGTCGAGTGAAGAGACGTCGCAAGTAGGGTGCGTCAAACCATAATATGGTTTTATCATATGCACCGTGCTAGTCGTAGCCTTGTGCAATCAATTACTAGAGGAAGGAGTCTTGTTGTAGTTGTAAATTTGCCACGTCGGTCATTAAATCTGGTCGGCGGCTGAGTGCGTCTGTTGGGTTGGTTTTCTCTCGCCGGTACTCGATTTTGTAGTCAAACCCAGATTCGAGGAACTCCATCCATCGGGTTTGCCGTCGGCTGAGATTCGGATGCATCTTCTTCGACACATTATGGTTGGTGCGCATGATACATCGGCGACACTCCAGATAACATCGCCACGTCTAGAACGCGTGCACACTTGTCAGCATCCTTTTTTTGTGGATTGCATAGTTGAGTTCCGGATCTCACAGTTTTTTAGACATTTAGGCGATCGGTTGTTTGCCGTTGCCGTTGTCTTGCAAAAGGATCACGCCAATGGCTTGGTCAGGTGCATCCGTAGCCATGACGTAGCCGACCGTTGGATCAGCTAGTTGTAGGGCTGGCGACGAGGTAAGAGCGTTCTACAAAGCAGTGAACGCTTCTTATTCGATGTCTCCCCATCGCCACTCATTTTCTGGTGAGGTTGGAAAGAGGCACAGACACTTGGGCGTACTCGAGTAGCAATCGCCGGTACTAATTGAACAATCAAAGAAAAAGTTGACTTTTTCGAACATTAGCTGGCGTCGGCCAATCACCGACTGTTGCCACTTTTTTCAGATCCATGGTAATCCATCCAGCGTCGATGACTCAACCCAAAAACTCGATCGAACGATGACCAAAGTCGTAATTTGAGAGTTTACAAAAAAAAAACTTCCCTCTTTCTAAAACTTCGAGGACTTTTCAAAGATGTCCATCATGCTCCTTCAAGGTGCGGCTGTGCACCAGAATGTCGTCGAGGTATACCACGACAAAATCGTCGAGGTACGGGCAAAAAATGTTGTTCATTGCCGCCATGAATGTTGCTGGGGAATTTTTGGGTCCAAGCGGCATGACCGTAAACTCGAAGTGCCCATAGCGAGTTCGGAATGCCGTCTTCTCGATGTCGGTGGTTACCACGTGTATCTGGTGATATCCGCTACAAAAGTAGGTTTTGCTCAAAATTCGGGCCCCTCGGAGTTGGTTGAAAAGTTTGTCAGCTCGAGGAAGAGGGTAGCGGTTCTTGACGCTAGCATTGTTCAACGCACGATAATCCACGCACATCCGCCTCTTGCCTGTTTTCTTTTTCACAAACACTACTAGTGCGACATAAGGTGACGTGGATGGGCATTTGAACCCCTGACCGAGTATCACGTCTAGCTACTTTTTCAGCTCATTCAGCTCATGATCGCTCGTTTGATACGCCCTTAGGATGGTAGGTCTGCTAACCATCTTTAGTTTGATGCCATGGTCGATGTCTCGCTTAGGAGGTAAAGTCTTTGGGAGTTTTTAAGGAAGACATTTGCAAACTCCTCAATGAGGGATGCCAACTCTTTGGGTACCATTGCGAACTTCGTCCAGGCCGATGAGGCAGATGAGGCCGATGATGAGTCAGGTGCTGCCACTTTCGCTTCTCCCATAAGCTCAAGATTTATGAGCCACGCATGAGCTCCTCGTCCGATGCAGTGTTTGGCTATGTTAAGCGGTATCAACTGCACAGGTTGTCGCTTTTTAGCTTCTGAGCTTCCCCTACTACTTCCACCTCTGCTGCCTCTGTTGTCGTCTTCCATCCCGCACTCAAAGTTGTCTTTTGGCGTCGTCAATCTTCGCCTAGGCGTCGCTGCTGTTCCAGTCAACCTATGGATTGTGCCGGTACATGAAATCATATTTGAGGATGATTTTGCGATCACTCGTTAGACAAGACCTTTAGACCGTTACATCCCGTCGATCTCCCACTTGAAGTCGTAGTGGTACTTGGGGTCTCCCTATCTATCACGTCGACAGTTTTTCCTTCAAACACCCCTGGTTTGGCTTGCAAACCCAGCTTGTGAACCATGTCTTTGCTTACAAAGCTATGTGAAGCTCCTCCATCCAATAGTGCTGGTACCGTTATGCGACTTCTGCATCCTCGAGGGTGAACTTGAGCAGCATCATCGATTGGTCATCCTCGTACCCTTCGTTGAACTTTGCGATCTCAAAAACCCTATACGGCGATATGGGCCATTCATATGGTGGATCGTTTCACGCAGATCGCTCCTCACGCATAAGCGTTGCGTATTTTACTCCTGCCCTTTGCCGTTTCCCCGACTCAGTTTTTTCCGACTTAACCCCCTTTTTGGCCTGCTGCTTGCTCCGACAGTTGCAAGCCATGTGCCTAAGTTTTCCACAGTTGTAGCAAGTTTGCGTGTCTCTTTGGTCAACGACATCCACTTCCATCGGAGTCAAGGAGTCCGCCAACTGGTTTTCACCATTTCCATGATAGTTGTGGTTAGGAAGTCACCAGCCATTGAATTCCCGGCTTTGAGTGTTGTAGTCGGCGGTGTCGATCCTTTTTGTTGCGATGATCACCCGCGGTAAGTAATTATGGATGCCCAAAGAGCAATTTCTTGCTAGATATCTCGCTTAAGGCCGTTGTTGTAGTGAAAACAGAGATCTTCGGGAGCGATGTTAGCCCCGGTGATAATCTCACAGAACCTCCGCGTATACGCTACCAAGTTGGACTGCTGACGTAGACGGTGGAGTTTGTATCACACGTCATACTTCTTATTGAGTAGTCCAAAGCATGCAAGAATCGTGCGGGAGAATTCATTCCAGTTGGGTTGTGGCATGAGGGCGTCTTGCCACTGTGGATTGATCTACTCCAAGGGTAGAACCCCTGCAGTCGATGATGTGAGACAGGCGACGTGAGCTGTTCATGATGCTCCGTCAGTCTCCTGTTGCCGTTGGATGGGTTTCAGATCGAACCACCAACTAAACGCTGTGCCAAGGAAAAGCCCGGCCGCAAGGTCAATCTTCTTCTGATCATCGTTGACCCCAGCAACGGTAAGGTACACCTCCAAACTTGTCAGCCACATCGGAACTGTTGGTCTTTTTGAGTTTGCAGGATCAAACAGTTTTGGTGGAGCCGGACAAATTTTGGGTTCACTTGAGAGTTGGGAATTTCTCTTGATGAGCACCGCTTCACACGCACTTGTGTTGCAAAGAGCCTCCATCGCGATATTGGGTTGTTGGAGCAAGTGGTTGTTAATTCCTTTCAGTGCAGAGATCCTATTTGCCAGTTCCTCGTTGATCCGCGCCTGCCTTCCCGTGCCACCTGTCGTCCCTGCTGTCATCGTCAAGGCTGTCAGTTGGAGCAGCTGGTTCATCGTCGATGGGTCCGTAGGGATAGTTACAGGTGCCGCAAAGTCTGCCACGCCAGCATTCGTTGTCGCTTCAGGGTTCGCGTGCATCGGTACGTTCTGCTCCTCCATCACCGAAGTCGTCGCCGAAGACCCACTTTTGGTCGTCGGTTGCGCTCGCTTGCCTCATGTTGTAGTCGCAAAGTCTGCAAAGTCTTGGCGTGCGAGATGTGCTGAAGACTTGTGTGAGGTAGTCCTCCGGATGGGTAATGTAGTCAAATGCATCCCCAGCACCGTTACACTCTGATACCAAGTGTGTTGTCGGACGGAATGTATATGGTGTACAGGTAGAAGTTATGAGGCAAAAAACAATCTAGAACATGGGACACTTGAGCAATTTATAATTTAACGATAAGTGTACTTCGATGACAAGTGTCAAAATGACGGGAAATTTATTTACAAGTGTGGAGTTACGAATGAAGCAAAGTCAGGGCCGTTGGGTTGAGTGTTGAGCGACGCGTGCGGAGTCGCGTCGTGAGTGGTCGGATTTGAGAAGGTCCATCAAAAAGTTGAGGGTCTTTGGGAATCGATGGTGAAGATGCATGATGCATCTTTATAAATCCAGATTTGTCCAAATGCGTCGAGAAGTTGACCGAAAGGTTGTGACACTTTTGTTCGCGAGAGTGCTAGAAGCTGTTAGAAGGTTCGAGAATTTCCAGTGGGGGTGGGGCAGTTGGCCAGTTTTCCCTCAGCTGTTGGAATGAATAGTAGGGTTCTCGCAGCGCAATGGGCTGTTTTTGTAATAAGAGAAATTCCCACTCAGAAAGGTTAGGGACTTGTGTACGGATGGTACGTAACACAAGCAGGGAGTCCACATTCGCAAATATTCCATTTTTTCCTTATTCACTTAGCACTATTGAGACGTTTTCAGAAACGCACAAAGAAAAAAAGATACTTTTTGGACACAGATTAAAATGAAATTCAGCAGTAGATCTTTGATGAAGGTGCCGGATTGACAACATCATATTTTCTGTTCATTGTGTTTGATCACAAATTGCATTTTAATAGTTTCGGGTCATATTTCACTCCAAACCAGAATAATGGCACTCCGTTGATTGAAAGCCAAACACAAGCTCTAAGCAAGGGATGTTTAGCGCCTAAAGCTACATCTAGGCCGTTATCCTAGTTTTTGTGGTCTGAAAATTCTCTAGACTACCTTTGAAACTTAATGCTAAATTCAAAGCGTTGGCTTATTCAGTCGTACATGAAACGACAATGTCGTCGTCGTTGATTCATTGCATAGGAAACAATGCCTATGATTGTTTTTGTTTGGCTACTTGGGAATTGAAAGCCAATTACAATAATGCAGTATGTCTATGTCCAAACTATCTGTTTTTTTTTTTTCCTTATTGGGTGAACCTTTATTGGGGCGTAACCAGGCTCAGCCTTCAGCAGGCTGGTCCACAATACCCAAAAGGTTGCACAATAAGAACTACGCAAAACATGGTCTGCGGTGGTACGTGCCGCGGACCTTCGCGTAGATCCTACCGCTGACCTTCTCGCGGATCCTTCCGCAGATAGTTTCCCTCCTGTTTAAGGGAACTGTCCCCTATTTCACGTCGTTCTTGCCGCCGGGCATCCGCGGCAGGATTATTGGTATGGTAGGAAAGAATCCCCAGTTTTACCCAATTCAAAACTCTGACCATTCACCATCGTCTTCATCCGTCTCCTACATTATGTAAATCAGTCATTATACACAAAATGTGATGACTCGCTGCACAACTTTGCGGTCAAAAGTAATGCCATGAAAAAGTGGTTTCACACCAACCATGGCAACATGCAAAATAATGGTCCTTTCAGTTCACCAATGAGATCATGCCACGGATGTCCCATCATTGCCTTGCCGTGATATCCACTCTATAGCAGTGGTGACGTGGCATCTTCTTTTCTCCACTCTGCTTTGCCTTTTTGCCAGAACTTTGTACGACGTTGACCCATCGCAGGCCTGATCGCTAGAAAAAAATGCAGAGTATGGACCCCTCGCAAGCCAGATAAGTAAAAAATCGCAAAGGGTTGACCCCTCGCACATTTCCTTTTTCCATGTGCGCCTTTCCTGTTTTGTCACTGTTCGGTGAGTGTGGACCAGCCTACAAATCTGACAGCAGTGTCGATTTTTGTGTGAAGCCAGATGCTTTGAATTTCCTATGTAAACTACCATGTTTTCAGTTTCTCACGTGTGTATCCTAGTTCTTCGTCCTTTGTACTGCTAGCTTAATTCTCTTCATGGATGAGCAATGGTTTGGATCTTTTATGAAGATCCAACGCCGCCGAGAAAAATCAATAAAGTTTGCAACACATCTATAGACCATTATTGAAAGTGGTCAAAGTAGTCAAAACCTTTTGGAAAAGAACACCATTGGTTGGGACAGGTGGCCAAAAAATCCTCCACCAATCGGTGTAAAAGTCCTAAGGTTGACGCGCAGTGGGCCACGAAAGAGAAGAAAGAAATGTCTACTCGTAGAGGTTAGGGACTCGTGTACATGAAGGACACAAAACTCCCCCCCTTAGCCACGACGTCCAGGCGCGTTATTAGACGTAGGCCGGTGACGACAAGAGTAGCCATCAATCACATCGAGGAGGCTGCCGCAGGCCTCCGAGCTGTTGTGCGTGGCATCATGGCCGTGCCACTTGACCAGATACTTGGTCGTATGCCATGGCATTGGTGTCCAACGATATGTTCAATCATGTACTCTGTATCTCATTCAACTTGTATAGGAGGTGGAAGTGTGGTGTATCTGCCTGCAAAGTGCATGCTGAGATCTTGGTAGTGCTTGAGTTTGCTGATGTGGAAAACGAGATCAATCGCCGTGCTATCAGGTAGGCAAAGGCAGGCAATGACAGGGGGTTTGTATTTGCTCAGTTTCAAATGGTCCCAACCACGAGGTTTTCAGCTTAGAAAAGTCCTGTCCTCAAGGTTTGATGTTTGTTGAGCTGAGGAGGATGCGATCACCAGTGTTGAACACGTCATTGCTGCAATGTCAATTGGCTGCTTGCTTCATAACTGTTTGTGTCTCTGCAAGGGTCTACCATGTTTCCTCCAAAACGCTCAAGAAGTTCATATAGCAGATATCAACCATGGGGATGTTGCTCTCACTTTTTAATACTGTCATTGTGGCGGGAAGTTTGTTGTATACCACTTTGAATATAGTTTTACCCATTGCCATGGAAGTGGTAAAGTTGTATGCAAGTTGAGCGGTCAGTAGTTTGCTCGTCTAATTGGTTGCGTATAGCTCACATAATGTGTGGAGAAGATATTTCAGTACCTCATTGGTCCACTCCATTTGCTGGTCGGTTTGCGGATGGAACACCATCGATAGCCAGATCCGACTACCATAACGCGTCATCAGTTTCTGTAAAGAATGGCTAGTGCAACGAACATTGTTATTGCTAATGATGGTACATGGCACGCCGTACAGCCGTATGATTTGCTTTAGCACCAATTGCGATGTTCTACGTGTTGTGACGATGGTTTTTGTTAGGATGAAGTGCGACATTTTTCAAGATCTGTCCACCACAACGAGGACAGAGTCGTGACCCTTAGGGGTGGCTGGTAATCCCAAAGCAAAATCTATGCTGATGGCGGCCGACATCTCCATTGGAATAGGCAAGGAGTTAGAACACACCGGGTTGCCTTGTGCAATGATATGCTTTTCTCTGACAGGTATCGCATGATTGACAAAACGCTGACACATTGGTCAGCATGTTGTCCCACCAGTGGTGTTTTGCCAGCTTCTTGAGTGTCTTATCCTTGCCAAAACTTCCATCTGTACCAGTGTTGTGGCATTCCTCTAATAGAATTCTCCGTAGCTCCTCGTTTGGTGCAACGACGACATGAAGAGTGAATCTTCGTTGCCAATAGGGGTCGTGGAACCAGAACTTAGTCTTCTCATACCCTCTGAACTCCTCATAAACTTTCACAAATGGCCTCGCGAGGTATGGGTCTCCTTCAACAAGTTATGTGTTGATATCCACCATTAGATATGATCACATACTCTGAGCATACACAAGAGATTCGTTGATGTTGTAGTTAAATTTGGACTCAAAGAACTCCATCAAGACTGTCAACGGCTCAGATTTGGCTGTGTCTTTAGATAATTCAAATCATGATGATTGGTGTGGACGATGCATTGTCGGCATTCCAAGTAGCACAGCCATGACTTGAACACGTACACAACCACGAGCATTGCTTTTTTGTACGCCGGTACTTGAGTTCTGGCCCGCACAACTTTCTCAACATGCGCGACCGCCATCGTCGTTTTGAGGGAGAACGGCTCCGATGGCTCAACCGGATGCCTTGGTGGCCATGATGTAGTCCATCATTTGATGTGCCAATTGTAAGGGTGGCCTTGAGGTCATAGCGTTTCTTAAATAACTGTATGTTTCTTTTTCACCGTCCCTCTACTTCCACTTGGTGATTTTTTTGGTAAGATCAAAGAGGAGCTCACACTCAAGTGTAGTCATTCACAAATTGATGGTAGTGGTTACAGAAGCCCAGAAATACTTAGACAAGCCAAAAAATTGTGGATGTTGGCCAATCAGAAGCCGTATCCACCATTTTCATGTCCATGGTGATCCATCCGTTGCCGATTATGTGGCCTAGAAACTCAATCGAACGGTGACCGAAGTTGCACTTAGCGATTTTTTAATAGCTTCCACTCCAAGTAAAACTTCAAGGGCTTTTCAAAATTTTCCATTGTGTTCCTCAAGAGGGTGAATGCACACCAGGATATCTTTGAGTAACACGACAACAAAGTCGTCGAGGTACCGATTGAAAATATTGTTCATCATTATCTTGAATATTATGGGGATATTTGTGAGTCCAAAAGGCATGACCGTGAACTCAAAGTGCCCATTTCTTGTACAAAATGCTGTCTTCTTTAAGTCCTTATCAGATACCCCGATCTAATGATAGTCGATGCATAGATTACGTTTGTTGAAAAATTGGGCCCTGTAGAGTTGACTCCTCTAATACTGCTACTAACTTCTCAGATGTTGATGTTGATGTTATTGCGTCAGTAGTTATGATTTCTTCGCTTATCCTACCTCTACGTGAACTGGAAAAACTTGAGCTCTGCGCTTCACGCACCTCTTGGCCATGTTAAAAGATATTGGTTGGCGTTCTGTGGTTGTTGTAACTTCCTCTAGTACTTCCCATAATTACCGTCACGTTGTGAGTCACTCGACTAAAGGCAAATGTTTACAACCAGCACTGCTAACGTAGACTGGTCCGCAGTTCCAGTCCGCCTGCAGATTATTCTATAAGAAATATTGCCTGAGGATGATTTTGCGATCGCTCATTGGGCAAGTTCTCAATGCCGTTACGTCATCGCAAATCTATGATTTGCAGTCGGAGTGGTTTGTGAATTTGAAAAATGAGTTGTCGAACAACTCATTTGTCGAATTTGTCGACTTTGTTGGTCCTTCACCCGATTGGTTGTCGGTTTTGTTGGTGTTGCGATGTTTGCCACAAAGTTTACCGTGGTTGTCTGGTTCATCTAGAGTGCATTGATCTTTGTGCGCTGTTGATCCTCCACATCTCCATGGGTGCAATTGGGAGGAGTACCATGTGCACTCATGAAGATGTACAACAACCCCAATCAATGTCTGGCTTGGTGACATGCTATCAGTGAAGGTAATTGTTTTCATCAAGAGTCAAACACCAAGTAGGGAACTGGTTGTTTTGTTGTTTTTTTCTACGTGAGCTTTGGGATGGACCATTGATTCATCAAGGGCTCTTGAGTCAATGCCCTTGCCAAAAGGGATGTTAAGAGGATATAGTGAGAAGAGCTCATGTCCTTTGCACGGATCCCCTGGAGAGGGATTAAATGGTCTAAATGGTCTTTGAATAGTCCACAAAATCACCAATTATCTCCTGTTTTGTCCTGAGTGAATCTCATATACCCCGAGCTTGGACCTTTAGGCCCCATCCACCCCTACCAAATAAGTATAGAGATGGGTGGCCTCCAATAACTAAAGGTTCATAAACTTATGATATTTTGGTTCTTTCTCCATACTGCTCGTCTTGATGTTGTGCTGATTTTTGGAGAGAAATAGGTGTGAGAATTTATGGAGGGTGTAGCCACAACATTTCTTACAAAGGGAGCTCTAAAAAATCTGATTCTCTTCATCCATGTAAGTGGAAGGGAAGCAGGGAGAATGTCAAGGATCTGGTCCACAACTGCGACAAAGGTTTCCACCAGAGAACTCAAGACTGATGAGCAAGGAGATGGGCCACGTCCTGTTCTAGTGGTGTTGACGGACCTCATACAGTTAGCTCTAACAACAAGTGTAGATGTTGATGATGTTGAAAAAGATGAGTGGGTGCAAGAGAAAATCACATGCATCAGAGCGTTTTATGATGTGGACGTAAGTCACTGGAAATGAGGGCACTGACAGCTGCGGATGCTAAGCGCTGAGCTGGTGATTGATAAATGTTCTTTGGTAACTGAAACTTGCTAGAGGAGTGGGTGCAGGGATGAACCACATGCTTTGATTTCACTAATCCATTGCACATGCAAGCCATGACATTTGCAGATCATGAGCAGTTCTCACAGCTGATTGGAATGGGTACAAGGTCAAGCGACATGTGGTGATATTGTTAGACAACATGGGTGCATATCACTGTGAATGTGGACAGTGACATGTGTGGAACCTGAGGGCCGGGATTATTGCTGAAAGCTGATTGATCGATTTCTGATTGGAGTGCGTTCAAGGGCAAAAACACGTGCGGAAGCTGATGATGGTGAGAATTTGTGATGAAGATGATGATGATGATGATGATGATGATGATGATGATGATGATGACGATTATGATGATCATGATGATGATGATGACGACGAAGACGAAGATGACGACGACGACGACAACAACAACGACGATGACGACGATGATGATGATGATGAAGATGATGATGATGATGATGATGATGATGATGATGATGATGATGAAGATGGTGATGATGATGATGATGATGATGATGATGATGATGATCACGATGATAATCACGATGATGATGATGATGATGATGATGATGATGATGATGATGATGATGATGCAAACAATGTTGATGGGGCTTATGAGGTTGTTGCAAATAGTTATTTTGCTGGAGTGCTCTAGAAGGAGGGGATGTTGTGAAACGGTAGTTCAAGGGGATGAAATTACAAGTGGACATAGAGAAACTGGATGATGACACCAAGAAGACTGAAAAGATTGAAGCTAATATGAAAGTTGTAAGAGGATGCGAAAAAGAAAATGAAAAAAATACAATTCAAGAGATGGTGGCGGTGGCGAGTAGGAGACCTTGCCACGAGGTCTCAAGGTTGGTCGGTGGAAATGAAGGAAGAGCTAGAAGCTGTATGTCTGCAGAAAGAGAGTTTAGCTTATTGCATTGCAAGCCAAGAGATGAAAATGGTAAGACATGGGAGGAAAATCAGGAAGCTTCAAACAAAGTTGTGGTAGAGGGTAGCTTGGCTGTTGTTGTGGAATGCTGATAAATGATGAGGCTGAAATTCACCACATACATTGATCTTGGATGCTTGGTGCATTCTTCATGGAAGTTATTGTTGTGGCTTGTGGAGATATGCAAGATGGCACTACTCACGTCAACTGCGGCCCGGTTGACGTGTGGCGGAGCCACGTGAGCAGGTTAGCTTGCAAGACGACAAAAGAGAATTGCCACGTGCTTTTTACCTTAGATGAGTGCAGATTGGCAACCACCGGTTTAAACTACAACTGAGGAGGCAGGCAGCAAAGGTAACAATATGAGAAAGCTCCAGTGATAGCAAGTTGCGATGAAGATGAAGATGCGACGACTTGGTCATAGGCACAAGAATATGTTACTTGAAGCTCTAGAGTTATGTAAGGAGGAGTGGAGAATAAGTAGAAGCAGTTCAAAGCTGCTTAATGCATGGAAATATGACACAATGATGAGAGCAAAGAGATAAGCACAGAATTAGCCAAGATGGACATGCTAAAGCAGCCCGTTTGCCAAAGTTTGAGGTGGACAAGGATAAACAAAGAGAGTGGAAGTTTTGCACAACTGGGTGCAATAGAGAGTGATGGAGTTAAGTTTACAACAGATTGACAAGGGAGTTATTGAGAGAATGGGAAAACGGAAGAGGCCAGACATGACGAAACGGATCGTGGAGCCAAAGATGAATAGGATGAACAAAAGTATTCTTGGTCAAATTTGAAGGCATGAAAGTTTTTTGTAACAGGAAAGGAATGAGCATAACGGATTCTGCTCACTAGCTGCAAGAGTTACGAGGTAATTGGTGTCATTAGGGGAAACTCGACTTTGGCTTAAAATTTGCACACTTAGTTATCCATTGTCAAGGTGCTTCGGTGTGGGAAATGAATTGAGTTGAGAGCTCAGATTTTCGAATGAAAAATCTTGGTGTTGACTTCTACCTTTTGAAGTAATAGGAACAACGACTCGGTTGGTGGAACGAACCAAGCCTACGGAACCAAGTATGCACGACATTCAACGGGTGTCGCAAGTTGAGGAATTAACCTCCCATGATGGAAAACAAATTCTTCACTGTCATTCACGGCTAACCTTCAGGTTGTTTGTGCTCTATCATCTCTCCTTCTACTGCACTAAAAAATCATGTCAAGCTGATGGAAACATATCTCCAATACCCTGCAGACTTTGATTTTGGGTACGCATCTTGTTTTTTGTAGTCTAACATCATCAAGTTTGACA
The DNA here is from genome assembly GCA_023375785.1 of Penium margaritaceum. NCBI lineage: Eukaryota > Viridiplantae > Streptophyta > Zygnematophyceae > Desmidiales > Peniaceae > Penium > Penium margaritaceum. The sequence continues at coordinate 134,826 of SZWC01005280.1, forward strand.
CTCTGACAAGTTATCCAGGCAAAAGAATAACTAGAGAAGTAAAAAACATCAAAATCAAAGTTCCATCAAACATTATCAAGAACTGAGATCATTCCTCTATTTGTACCATAAGAAGGAGTCCAAGTCATAAAACATATTCAATTATTCAGATCATTGATCGGTGATTTGGATTTCTGTGTGATTGTTTGTGCTTGACATGCAGACATTACCACAATTCAAGCAACAAAGATCGGCTACGTCTAAGGTGTAAATGGTTCAAAAGGACCATGCATAGATACCACAAAGGATCTGACAGGGATCCTGGAAAATTGTGCATGTGTTCGTTTTACGGCATGAATTTGTTCAGCAAGGCTTTCAATTCTCAACAAATTGGAAAATGGCACTGGACCCCTCACCGAATATGTAATGCCATCCCTTGCGGTTTGACAGATCTAAAAAAACAAAGAAAATTGGTCAAGAAACTGAAATCATCCTTAATTCCCACCTGTTAAGTATACAAAATTCAAAGTCATTATGGTAAGACATGATTCAGCCACGTGAGCACAAACATTGTAAGGAGTATCAAATTTGGAGAAATCATTGTTCTCTAAAAGACACCAATGAACTCCTTGGTCCATGAAATGTTGTAGAACAAGCACAGAGTATGGGTGCGAGTAGCCTGTAAAAGCAGGATATAAAGGTAAAAGGCTGAGGCTATAGTCATCGTGCCTGAAACTGAAAACTCCTCTAATCATTACAATTCCAACTAACCTATGAATTCCATCTCTTACTTGAAGGTTTTATGAGCCTCGGCTATTTTGGAGTGTGGGTCTATAGCCAAAGCAGAAAAATCTTCTTGAGTATTGTTTTGTCAAATGGGGAAGGATGGCTTACGGAAATTACAAGTAATGTAATCAGGGAGTAGGGCCAGATAGAAGGCCTGAGTGGTCATTTTGTAGGTTGAAGGGGAAGTTCTGAAGAATATGGTATGGCATGTGGGGGCGGTGTGAAATCCTAGCATTTTAGTGAGCAACGGTTAGACTTGGGTGTATAAGGAAGATGATGGAGGTGGTATGGATACATTTATACATAGATATACACATACATAGATATACTCCATGCTTGTTTTATACATTGTTAAGTGAAAAATCTGAGGATAAACTTAGAAAGGAGCACCAAGGATGCCTTCGTTTGTGTGCTTTCTATAGTAATCAGATGTTGAAGTTCTGGATGGTGTTCTTTTCACTTGGGTGTGCATGTGTTTTGTATTTGTTTGGCACTGGAGGGATATTTTTCAAGGTCTTGTGGGGCTCTTCCTCTCATAATGATTATATAACTTGGGATCTTTTTATGGTGGGATATACATATATATAAAAAACATATGATATATGTGGATATGGTCTGGTATGCATGTCCCTCGAAAGATTTCCTATGCCCACTAGCCCTCCTTGCAATAGTTGCAACATGGAAAATTCCTTGTGCCCTTCTTGTGGTTGCCTTTTCTCTTGCCACCCTTGCCCTTCCTTCTACCGCCACGCATTTTGCAGACAAAATCTGATGAGGATGAAGAGGCCTACATGTAGCTACACTGCTAAGCCTCCTTGCGGATGTACTCTATGACCATGCCATACATGAGCTTCTCCTCCACCCATTCTCCTGAGAAGGTGGTGAAGGGGCTCCAACTAGCAGGTAGATCCAGGAAGCAGGCCATTGGCTGCAGTTGCTTTTCAGTCTTATAGTTCACGTCGTTTGATTTTTTTCCGAGTGACTTGATCTGCTGCATTGTGGATATGACAACATCTCCCTCCTCCGTTATCACTATGAGGGGTCAATTTATCACAAAGGTTATGTTCACAAGAGAATTTTACAAGAGACTTAGGTTGAATGCCATATACTTTTTGCCAAAACTCAACTGATAAACTGCATTCTTGGATGCAGTCCTCTTGCGACTCAATTGTACCAGACACCATGGGCAAGATAACCTTTGCATTCTTCTTTGCAAAGTCTTGCTTCTTTGCATCTGTTGCTATCATCTTGTTGAGGACTTCCATTTCTATGATGACCTCCAACTGTCGCTTATGCATGAGGTGGATCTCAAAGTGCCACCTTCATAGTCCAATGCTAGGTTGCGTGCATTCTTTTTGATGGGCTGCGCCTCCCTCTTTTGTGCAATTGTGCAACATTCTACTCGAATCTTTTCAAAAACCTTTGTGGTGACATCCTCCATGACAAGAATCACGTGCACAATACAATGTGTAAACATCTGGAGGACAATTTGGGCTATCGGCCAGCAATCATTTTGTCAAATATGTGCACTCTGGCGTGTCTTACCATTTGGTGTGTTCCACTTCCTCCTTTTGGGCAGGTTTTGAGAATAAGCATGATATTCCTGGTCGCATCACACTATGTTGATAGGAGTGTAGAAACAATCAAATTATCAAAGAGGAGAAAGAAAATTTCCGTCGCTTCACTTACATAGACATTGTGTGAGGAGTTGTAGTATGTTGACTCATAAGCCTCCTAACACAACAGACCTTGCACATTGTGGCAAATTATTGCAAAATTCATGCTTGCCAAAGTGAACGTCACACCCACCATAGAAATGCCTAAATAATGTTTTGGTTCCCTCTCACCGTGACGCTTTTCCCACGTGAAGAAAAAAGAAACGTTTTGGAGGTCCATGTCCCTTTCTACTTGATGAATGAGCCCCCCTACACTGTTTTGACACACCTTTCTCACTTCTGTAAAGAGTTTGGTGGTAGGTTTGATAGGGTTTGAAACCTTTATGCATACATGGTCACGGACTCTGAGTGAGGGATTTGAAAAATTCCTCCACTAAAAACTTGTGCTACAATATCCGGGAAAAACATCTGGTAGATGAGTGTGCAGTCATCTGGCATTTGTTCTTGCCAGATGGCCTTGTTACTCACATCATGTGCGAATTTCTACAGCATGCAAACTTTGGCCACCTGACCTGGCGGGCACATCCCAACGTTGAAATCTTGTAACATCCTTGGTACTTGACAAATTCCAGTGATTTAAACTGTGTTAGACTCAACAACTTGTTGAGTTTGAATGGCATCCATCAACTCTAGAATTGGAGTGCTCCAAGCAGTG
>SZWC01005280.1:138207-153201 GCA_023375785.1 Penium margaritaceum
TGTGTGTGTGTGTGTGTGTGTGTGTGTGTGTGTGTGAGAGAGAGAGAGAGAGAGAGAGAGAGAGAGAATAGGAGGAGGCATGGTGGCCAAGCGCAAGGTACCTTTCTGTGATGAATGTTATGGGGTTCACTTGCCACCACGTCCTCTCAACTCGTAAGCTTTGTTGATACCCAGGTCACAGTGTTATTGAGGGAAAGAAAAAATCTGACGTGAAGTTATCAATGTTTCCTTCTGTGTACTTTTGTGGCCTCCTGTTATTAAATAGTAACAAGATTATGTCAAATCCTTCTAATTTAGAAAGTTTGTGTTAAGATCATGTCAAGGATTCTATGAGTGAATTTCTTCTAGTCGACAGTTTGGTTCTATGAACATTTGCAAGTAATTCACAACGGATAATCTCATGATCGGATTCAAAATTTGAAGCCTGGATTTAATCTCGTTAGTACTATCCTAAAACCTGTTCTTCCTCTCATCAAAACATTTGCCCGAAGAGCCAAACATTCGGCTGAGTTGTTTCACCTCGTAACTGGTATGTTTTCCACACATAGCACGTTGCCGGTGTCTACCACTGGTCTTGAAGCATCATGAGTGAGTAGTTTTTCTAGGACAAGCTGATGATTGTGGAGCTTTCCTTCACATGAAAGTACCACCTTGTGCTGATATGATATGGGGTTAATCCATGCCAAGTGGTGCACTACATTATCAATGTACACAAACTCGTACAAATACAATGTCATGTCCATAGAGTTTTCATCAAACTACCATCATGAGAATACTTTGTTAGGGTCATACAATGAATACCTTGTATCATGCAAACAGGAGAGAAAATGTGTGTGGTGCTTTCTGTGACCCGTTTATACTCACTGAATGATTCCTTTTCCCAAAACACTTTCAATGCAAAATCATCCAAGTATATTATCTAGAGTTTATTGGTCATGAATGGCCGATCTTATGGCTGGATTTCCTTGAAAGGGTTCATCCTCTTGTTGCACGGAGCATATCCACATGTTTTTTTTTTGGGTTTTCACCATGAGAAGAATAGAATTCGTTTTGAACATCTTAAGAACAGTTCACACTTGCATCAATCACTTGTACATCACTGCGGTCAAAATATAGTGTGACTCTCCCACCACAATGGCCCTTCTCCAAAAATCATGGTGATGCTGACTCTATAGCATATAAAAAAACTAAAAACCAGTCATGCAAAAGAAGTGTATATGAACTGTTGTTGAATGAATTCTTTTTTTCAATGATAAGAAAAATCTTCTCGGCATCATTTAGCATTTGGTGACAATATTGTTATCCATTATGTGTGGCACAGTTTAATTGTGTTTCGGGGATTCATGATCTCCTTGCCACCTATATCATGGAGAATTCTTCATTTTTCAGAAATCTCCACAGATGTTGTAGAACACTGCCAATGCTCAGGGACCACACTGGAGAATTTTCAGAATTGTGGCACTTGTTGTGTCCATGATGGATATGTGAAATACAATCCAAAGGGGACACACCCTTACCTGGTCACCTGTTGGAAATTCCAATTTTCCTTGCTATCATCGCATGGAATGTGCACAAAGGTGTGCTGGTGTGTACAGCACACGAGTCTCAAGGGGCCAAATGGACCATACACAAAACATTTAAGTTTTACTTGCTTAACAGAATCATGACTTGCCTATCATGCTATTTCAAGAATCTGTGAATGTTGGAAGTAGTTATGCTTCTTCTAATGTAATGAAACAAACCTCTGCATGATCATGCTCCATATGTGTACACAAAGGCTATGTATACTCCTTAATGAATGCTCTTTTAAATGACAGTTAAAAAAGTGTTTCCCTTAAAATAAGGCATGCATGTTGCCTCTAGCAGGAGGATTTGAAAAGCATGCTTACCACGTGTCTGTTCATTACATGATACATAGGAAAAAGTGATGTGCACGTGCCAACATTGGAAACCCACGATGAATTGGGTACATGCACAAATGCCTTCATTTCAGGTTCATGAGGGTGAAAAGGGGAATTGGTGGGCCAATGATTCAAGGCCTCAAGCACTTGGCTCCATCAACTTGAAGTGTGTGAGTTTCACCTTAGCAAGAAAATCATCGTTGTATGGATGAGGTGCAGGTTGTGACACCCCTTGGCACGTGACGCCACCTGGACAGTAGGTAAATGTTGGCCCGACTAACATCTTTCCAGACAAAAAACTGTGTTTCTTCTTACAATAGCTTGCCAATGAAATATAGCGTACTTGTTTTAACCTCCTTATGAACCAATCCAGCAATAACCTATTACCAGGCTCGATTTACACGGGTGAAAAAACAATATTACAAGTATGCATTAAGTGCAAGACATCCTTCTCTACAGATTCTTAATCATTTAGGTTGCATCTTTTTTTATTTTTAACAAGTGTAGACAAACACCTACCTTCCCATTGAGCACACCATCAGTCACTTTCCATGATGCAAAAACATTAGCCACCTCTTTGTCACGCATGCTTCTTGTCATGAAGAAGAAAACTAGGGATATCTTTGTACTTTTACATGAGATACAAATACATGGATAATTCTGTTTTTTAGCATGATTCTTCTAAGGGGGTGTGTCCGCCAACACATAGTAATAGACTGGTTCTAACATAGGTATAATGTATATGCGTACCAAGACCTCTTCATCCCTTGTCCTAATCATTTAATGAAAAAAACAAACTCGATCTTAGGTAAGAGACAATGGAAAATTATGAATTTAACCACTTCCATAACACAACATGCAAAGGTAGAATCAATTTCTCCACCTAGTGCAGTGGATTACATCCAAACTCATCTTCTGTCCACCCATGCCAACAATTCTAGCTATGATGAGCATGCATTGTAGTAAATATCTAAGGGAATCCATGAGCATTGCAATGAATTTGTACGAACGTTTGAGCTAGTTCAGTGGTGCAATGGCAACTACACCTTATCCAAGGGATGAACTTCAACTAGTTTTTGTGGTACATTCTTCAATCGTTGGTAGCGCATTTTATAGAAGTAACGATTGATTCCCACTAGCAATAACAGATGCTTGTGGAACAAAAATTAGCGTCCATTGGTAATAACAATGCACATCCATGACATAATCAACAAATGCACATTACCTTGGCAACCAATGCACATGATGATGCCAATTTATTTCCATGCTAGCACCAGTACATGTGTGTGGGTGCACAAATGCATGCTCGCAGGAATGGAAATGCATGTCCATGAACGCGAGTTGCCACAACACATTTTCTGTGTTGTGGTAACTCGCGTCCATGGTAAGGGTAGCACATGCTAATGGCTTTGGGTTGCACTCTTTTGGTGCACCACTGCATGCTAATGAAAGCAGCATAGTATGCTTATCTCCAATGGCATTGCATGCTAAACAAAAATGCCATCGTATGCTAAAAAACTCAAATCATGCACTGAGTGGCGGTGGACTTGTATGTTTTCTGGCAAGGGCATCACGTGCTCCATCGTAGTGACATGGAGCATGTACGCAAAGTCTCATCCGCCAAAGACAACAAGCCTTGACCTATGAAAAATGCTAGTTGACAACTATGGTTGACATGTTTTATTCCATCATTAGCGTTACCAACTTTATTCACTAGTATGCCAACACTGATTGCTTGGAATTATACCCGCATCTACATATAGAACACCTCATAACACCTTATAAGTATGGTTTATTCATGTTTGCATGCGAGCCTTTAACCAACCGGCCAGCACCCATAACAATCATCGAACATGCAATGCAATGTGAAACCATGCATGGAGGTCCAACAACATGACTGGTAGCCTGTAACACGGTTATCGACCCGCATGTGTATCCTTTAAAATTTATGTTAGTATGCCGAGCATCTCTAGAAGAAGCTTGCAACTCAAACAACTCTGGCCATTGGTTTTTTTGCATAGATACATGCACGAGGTCAAAACAAAATCTGCACTCCACATGGAGTATCCTTAAAATCAAGAACACGAGGATGCTCATGGCCATCTTCTTTTGTGATGCCACCATTACCAAGGTGCTTTACTCCAATTCACATGCACTTGCGTTGTTCCACCCTCTATGAACATTCCACATACATAGGCCCCGTGGATTCCACTCTTTATGTTAAAAACCAGTAAGGTGAGGTGAGCACCTTAAAGCCGTACGGCATTTCCATGAAACCAATGAAGTGACCCCCCATCCCCGGGTAGCCTTCAAATGTATGGCACCATGATGAAGGTCATGTCCTGTTCCACCCCGGTGGCCAAAAGGCTTCAAACCATAAACCACGTTTGGCAAGGAATGTCTCAAAAATAGGAAATCTAAAAGATAAGCACCTTTGTTTTCCATGCTACACATGCCCACCGCTTAACAAATGAAGCCAAACCGGGCATTCACCATTAAGTGACCAAACAAAACAAAACAAAAATCAAAATTCTTCGGTTAGACAACAAAACATGGCGTAGCATTAAACATTACCCTCAATGCCACACAAAAGAAAAAAAGGCATTTTTCAGCCAATGACATCTCACGCACCAATGCTCATATCCTCCTGTTGTGATTTGTGACGTTCTAGTACAGTCTACTATGACCACTCGGCCGTGTCCATACTCATGCAGATCCCTGAGGCGGGCCCTGGTGACACCGGTGCGACGACTGGCGGCGGACTACCAGCTTGGAGCTGGCCGACTACCGTTCCAGAGCCCCGGACACTGTCGGGACTCCTTGCTGGTTTTTCTGGAGCTTGCAGGAGTTTTTCAGCGGACTGGCCATGAGCCCGATTTGCATGTTTTTGCATTGCGTTTCCACCGTCTGATGATGGATGCATGCATGTGACCAGTCGTAGCGTTCGTCTTGTGATCCTGCACGTCTAGGTTTAGACGGCGTAGCATTCTGACATGTGTACGCAGAGTTACGGCCAAAAGAGTGGTTTTGGGCCGGTTTTAGGACAGCTCTTGGACCGCCGCGTGCGACACCCGCTGTGCGCTGCGGCACGTATTTATGCCATGGACCTGTCATTTGTCATCTCTCTCTGCAAATGCTATTGAAGCATTCAGACACTTTGCTTTGTGTCCCCTAGCCAAACTCTTGCCGTTGCGTACACGACTTGTGATTGTCGTCACCGTTTGATGAGGCACTGACGCCAAGTCAACGGGAGTGTTGCTAAGAAGCTTCCTTGCATCTTCCCATGGTATCAGAGCAGTGAGACAGTTCTCACTGAGCTGCACAGCAGAGACGCAGCAGAGCAGCAGCAGTGAGAGTCACCGCTACAGCAGATCCACTGGGGCCTGTTGAAGACTGCCGGTCGTCGTCGACGCAGCCCACACCATCACGTGAGACCGTAGCACCGGCATTGCCACCGTGCCAGCAGCAGCATAGCAGCATAGTAGCAGCAGCAGCAGCGGCAGCAACAGCGTTGTAGCAGTAGCTACAGCAGCGCGTGGCGGCTGGAGCGAGTGTAGCCGCCGTCCGCAGCCGCAGCGGCGGCCGTGGCAACAGCAGCGCAGCGGCAGCAGCAGTGGCAACCGCGACAATAGCAGAAGATAAGCAACAGCTGTAGCAATAGCAGCGCACCAACGACAGCACCAGCAGCGCGCGGCGGCGGCAGCGAGAAACAGCCGCAGTGTGCAGCAGCAGCAGCGGCATTGCGCAGCCGCAACTACCACTGCTGCGCACGCAGCCACGCAGCTGCTGCTACAGCTGACAGCATAGCTGCAACAGAAGTCGAGCGGGGGCTGCTGCGCAGCTTCCCCGCAGTCGCTACGGAGCGGCGACACGCTCGCGCAGACCCGTAAGAGAAAAAAAAAGGAAAGGGGGAGTCAAGCTGACATCAGCAATTTTGCTTGCTGATGTCATCAGGTCGTGCTGACGTCAGCAACCACCTGCTGACTTCAGCACCATACTTGGCCAAATTTCTGGCCGGACAGTCAAAAAATGCCAGCGTTTCAACTCCTCAAGAAACGCTGACACTTTTGAAATCTGACAAAACTGACCTGTCGACCCATACTGAGAGGCGACGTGGACTCGTGTGACAACAAGGAGAAGGGGACAGGTGATCCCTCCTCCTCTTCTTCTGGGGTCCTGAGCCCACGCTCGCAGGCCATTGAGGACCTGCGGAGCCAGCAGGATGAGATGCGTCGCCTACAACGGGAGTAGACTGATGCCATCCGCACGCTGACTGAGCTTCTGCGTGCCCAGTCCACGGTCCCACGGCAGGTTTCCGAGGGAGCTGCCGGCGTCCCGATTTCTACACAACAGTCGGCTGAGCCACCCGTGACAGGAGCTAGACCTGACCCACCACCTCCTGACCTCATGGATGATGATCCATTCACGCCACGCATGACAGGCGACTCTCCGGATCATGAGATTCGAGTTCTTCAGGAGCGCCTTCGTCAGCTGCATACGCGCAACAGATCTCCTCGGTTTCCTCCAATACGATCGTTACCCGACTATCCCGGTGACTATCCCCTTCTAGGAATCTTCCCCGTCCCTCGTCCTCCTTGGCATGCGGTTGCTCTCCCCACAGAGCGGCAACCCAAGGACTTTGAGACACCACCTCCACGGTACATCAGTGAGGACAGCTTCGACTGCTCGGAGATCCTCTTGCTAGTTTGGGCTACTTCAGAGGGAGTGTGGCCCTACTACCACAGCCCGTATCAGCCTACAGACCCAGCACAAGTGCTGACAGCAGCCAGGGTGATGCGCGAACTCCTCTATGCCGTGCCACGCGAGACCGTCGTCGATTTCCGCCCCTACCTTGGCGAGGCCGGCACAGGCACCGGCGCCGATCCACGTAGAGGTTGGGATCTGGCCTTATCCCTGTTGGCCGCAGAGACGCACGCCACTTGTGCAGCACACATTCGTGCCTTCCACTCTCTCTGTCAGGAGCCTGTAGAGCCTGCAGCCAATTACTGGCGACGCGCCATGCGCATCTACACGCGCCTTGGGACCTCAGGAGGCACACAGTTGTGGGCGCTCCATACGATGATGCTCGGAGTTCCCCTTGAGTACACTAACATCTTCACACGGTACAGCGACGCTGTCCTCGAGCCCTTTTCAGCCACTCTACAGCTTCTCCTATGGGTGCATCAGCTCTTCCTCTAGGTGACTTCAGCCCGCGAGGCACCCGTGGCCCATCAGGAGACTTCTCTTGCTACAGCAATCGTCGCATCACCACCATCTTCCCTCCTGCACTCTCTTTCTTCATCCTCCATGAGGTCCTCATCTTCCTCCTCCGCTTCGGCCCCGCCCACACCCACTCAGACACAAGGTGTTGCGGCAGCAGCTCAGGGGAAGAAGAAGAAGGGGAAGCGTGGATCAGGTCAGCAGCAGTCACAGCAGCAGTCGTCATCCAGTGGTAGCAGTGGACATTCTGTTCACTGCTACAACTGTGGAGGCGCCCATCGCTACACCGAGTGCCATCACCAGCTTGACTGGGCGCGGATTACTCGTGGGCTTCAGGCTGCACACGCCCTCCGTTCCACGTCCAACACGTCATCCTCGCCATCCTCCGGACGTGTGGCGGCCACGACTGCAGCTGTTCCCGCTTCCTCACCGGCGAGTAGCAGTGATCCGGACCCACGCGACCGCACCATCGCTGAGCTCCGACACCTTCTGGCGCTCCTCTTTCAGGAAGGTGTGAGTGTGTTGTCATTGTCGGGTGGTCCACAGACTGTTTGTCCGTCCATTCCTGTGGGTCGTGATGACGCATGTGGGGGAGCACAGTCAGCATGTGATGATGATGGGCCTTACTGTACCGATTGGGTTCATGAGTCTCATCTTTGTGCCCTGCGTTGTTCCTCCCCACTGACGGCTCAGCGTCCCTCTGATGCCGAGTGATCCATTGCTCGTTGTACAGTGACGTCCACCAGTCGTGACTCCGGTGGCACTTGGATCATCGATTCTGGTGCCACTCATCACATGACGTGTCGTCGTAGTGATTTTGTTGTTCTCGGTCCTGTCATGTCTGTCCGTTCCGTCCGTAGAGGCTCTGGTCAGTCCTTGCCAATCCATGGTGCTTGGGTTGTATGTTTCGACGGTCCGTCTGGCCCCTTGTACCTTTCCGACGTGTTGTTTGTAACTGATCTTGAGCTCAACCTGCTTTCTGTGCATGCCTACACACTGATGGGTCTCTCTGTGGAGCATACCGCAGACTTAACGACTGTGAATGCTACTGACACTCGTAGCATTATCCTTCATGCCTCAGTCGTAGATGATCTGTATCGCGTCTCTCGGATCTCCTCCCCTTGCTCTCCTTCCTCCTCCGGTGGGGTCTTTGTCACTGGTGTTCTGTCTCCGGAACATCAACGGTTGCTTCATCGCCGTCTGTGTCACGTGGGCTCCGATACTGTGTCAAAGCTCATTCAGACACAGCAAGCTCTCGGTCTTGACGCGGCTTCTTTTGAGAAGCCACCCAAGACCGGCTGTCTCTTTTGTGCTCAAGGGAAGATGCACCAATGCACCTACCCTGACTCTCGTTCCCGAGCGCTTCGGCCTCTCGAGCTAGTTCACTCAGACCTTCTCGGTCCTCTTCCGGTCGGGTCCCTATCTGATCGGGGCCCGTATGTTCTGACTTTGAATGAGGACTTTACCCGGATGCGGTGGGTCTACAGCTTGCGTCAAAAGAGCGATGCCGCCCTTGCGGTTTGACTATGGCTAGTGATGGCTGAGCGTCAGTCACGTCACAGGCTACATACTTTCCGCTCGAATCGCGGCGGTGAGTTCCTTGGCAAGATGGACAGGTTCTTTGCTGAGCACGGGATTTTTCACCAAGTCTCTGCTCCTGCTACCCCTCAGCAGAACGGTGTTTTCAAGCGCTGGAAGCGCACCATGGAGGAGGCGGTTTGCGCTATGCGGTTTGATTGCGGTCTTCCTGAGTCCTTTGTCTTTGAGGATTTCGCCTACATGACTTGGGTCTGGAAGCGCCTCCCGCACAGTCTGCTTCTAGACCACATTACATTGTATGAGCTCTTGTTTGGACACCGTGCTGACCTTTGTCTCGCTCGCGTCTGTGGATCCCTGGCCTCCGTGTGGTACACCGAGGACCAGCAGGGGTCCAAGGTCTCACCTCGGGGCCGCTTGTGTGCCTTCGTTGGCATTTCCCCGCGGTCGAAGGCCTGGCGCTTCTGGGACCCTACTTGTCGGCGCGTCATTGAGTCACGCGACGCGCTCTTTTTCTAGTCTCTCACCTACCGTGACCTGACTTCGATCACGGCACTCTCCGCCACACATGTTCCTACCTGTGAGGGTTCTCGGCGGATGGGGGAGACTTCTACCCCAACGAACACCTCTCACCAGGCTGATGTGTCCGTTCGAGCCCCCTTCACCTCTCGGTCTCCGGCCCTTGATGACCCGGCGATCATCGCCGTCGGTCCAGAGACCTCACCTGTACAGCCTGTTTCACGCCCCACAAGTGCCCCTGCTTCTGTTCTCGCGCCTACTTCTACGCCAGTACCTGCGTCTGCTGGCACTCCTGTTTTTCTGTCTGGTCCAGTCTCGCCTACTCCCGTAACTGCTCCTGCTGGCACTCCTGCCTCTGTGTCAGGTCCAGTCTTGCCTGCTCTTGCTGTCACACCCAGCCTCGTGTCTCCCACACATGCATCTCCTCGCTCGGCATCACCCGTCTTGCCTCACTCCCCACCTGCTGTGGTCGTGCCTGTCCCTGAGCCTGAGGTGCGCCCCTCGAGCTCCGGTTACTCCCATGAGCCTCGTGGCCGTCTTCAACCACTGGATTTTGGAGCTCAGCGAGCGTTGGGCCCCGCACCCAGGCGCCCCTCTCGCAGCATCGCAAGTGGTGACCTCGGCACAAAGGCCATAGGCCTGAGTGTCCGCACAGAGCTCACAGAGGTACATCTAGCGTGCCCCGTAGGGCACGATCTCATCACTCGCGAGCTCCATATCGCATGTGATGCAGCAGCTGATCTTGTGGTCGTCAGGCCTAGCACCGAGGCGTGTTCCCTTGCCACGCAGAGCTCTCCCTCTATGGCGCCCGACCCGGGCACCCTGAGGCAAGCTCTCTCATCACAGGATACTGACGCTTGGCACGCTGCCTGCGAGGATGAGCTTCGCGCTATCCGAGAGCATAGAGTCTACGAGCTTGTCGACCTTCCGCCTGGGAGGAAGGCTATTCAGGTCAAGTGGGTCTTTCACAAGAAAGTGAAGCCGGATGGCTCACTGGAACGCTACAAGGCCCGCTTGGTCGTCAAGGGGTACTCTCAGATTGAGGGCGTCGATTACACTGACACTTTTGCCCCTGTCGGCCGCATGACCTCAGCTCGAGCTCTGTTCGGTGTAGTGGCTCAGCATGACTGGGAACTGCACCAGATGGANCAAGAAAGTGAAGCCGGATGGCTCACTGGAACGCTACAAGGCCCGCTTGGTCGTCAAGGGGTACTCTCAGATTGAGGGCGTCGATTACACTGACACTTTTGCCCCTGTCGGCTGCATAAACTCAGCTCAAGTTGTGTTCGGTGTAGTGGCTCAGTATGACTGGGAACTCCACCAGATGGACGTGAACAATGCGTTACTCCATGGCACACTAGATGAGGAGATTTACGTGGCTCAACCACCAGGCTTTGAGGACGGTGACAAGGTCTGGTGCTTGCGCAAGTCCTTGTACGGCCTCAAGCAGTCTCCGATGTGTTGGAACCGGGAGATTACCTGCACTTCGACTCGTGCGGGATATGTATAGAGCGAGGCAAATCCCTCTCTCTTTATCCTACCAACACCCGAGCGGTTCACCGCCATCCTGGTCAATGTCGATGACCTTCTGATCGCGTCTGCGTCCCTGGAGGCCGTGAAGGAGGCCAAGGCTGTCCTTCAGACTGCCTACAGGATGAAGGACCTCGGTCCTGCATCGCTGTTTCTTGGTATGGAGATCGTGCGAGATCGCAGGCGTCGGTCACTTTTGCTGCATCAGGCCCGATACGCACGAGTCGTGGGGGAGCGTTTCAGTGACCTTCTTGGTGCAGTGCCCACCACTTCCACACCTCTTACACCTAATGGGCAGGATGCCCTGAAGGTGGATAATCCCACACTGTTGGGGAGGACAGTGGACATGACCTTGTACCTCCGTCTCATCGGATCTCTGATGTACCTGGCCACTACCACACGTCCTCACATCGCTTTCACCTTCAACCTCCTCACTCAGTTCTCGCAGGCTCCACGTGCCAGAACCCTTCACGCAGTTGTGAGAGTGGTGCGGTACGTAGTCTCCACGCCGTACCTTGGACTCTGCTTTCGTCGGCAGTGTTTGATGGTCCTTGACGACTACAGTGACAACGATTGGGCCAAGAGCCCAGATGGACGCAGTCGTACTAGCTACGTGTTCCTGCTCGGCGGTACCGCTCTGTCTTGGCGTAGCGGGAAGCAGGGCTGCATCGCACGTAGCTCGTCGGAGGCAAAGTACATTGCTTTGGGCGCAGGGGCTGCTGAGGCGGTATGGCTGCAGTGCCTGTTTCTTGAGCTTAGTCAGTCAGTACCTGCCATTGTGCTTCGTTGCAACAACCAGAGTGCTCTCGCCATTGCAGAGAACTCCGGTGTCTTTCACGCTCGCACGAAGCACATTGTGGTTGAGCATCACTTCTTGTGTGATCTGGTGGAGCGACATGTGATCTCCGTCATGTGGGTTGGCATTGACATGCAGCGTGCTGATTTCTTGCAAAAGGCACTAGCTCGCGGAAAGTTTCTGGTGGCCATTCGTTCTGTTGGGCTTCGCCCCATGCTTGAGAATTGTTGAGTGTGGGATGTGTGTCCGTGTCCCATCTGTTTTATACACACTATTGTACTTGTCCCAGTGCTCCACGTGTATGGACATGCGTACCATCGGGTCATGGGGGGGGTGTTGTGATTTGTGGCGTTCTTGGACAGTCTACTGTGACCACTCAGCCGTGTCCATACTCATGGAGATCCCTGAGGTGGGCCTTGGTGACACTAGTGTGACGACTGGCGGCGGACTACCAGCTTGGAGCTGGCCGACTACCGTTCCAGAGCCCCGGACACTTCCGAGACTTCCTGCTGGTTTTTCTGGAGCTTGCAGGAGTTTTTCGGCGGACTGGCCATGAGGCCGATTTGCATGTTTTTGCATTGCGTGTCCACCGTCTGATGATGGATGCATGCATGTGACCAGTCTTAGCATCCGTCTTGTGATCCTGCACGTCTAGGTTCAGACGGCGTAGCATTATGACATGTGTGCGCAGAGTTATGGCCAAAACAGTGGCTTTGGGCCGGTTTTAGGACAGCTCTTGGACCGCCGCGTGCGACACCCGCTGTGCGCCGCAGCAGGTATTGATGCCATGGACCTGTCATTTTTCATCTCTCTCTGCAAATGCTATTGAAGCATTCAGGCACTTTCCCTTGTGTCCCCTAGCCAAACTCTTGCCGTTGCATGCACGACTTGTGACTGTCGTCACCGTCTGATCAGGCACTGACGCCTGGTCAACGGGAGTGTTGCTAGGAAGCTTCCTTGCATCTTTTCACCTCCTCCTTCGCATGATCGATGAACACATGGATGATCCAACCCACCAGAAAATTTAGAAGAGAAAACAATCGAAACTTTGGAAAGATGAAGTTACATTCGAAACCGAGGATACTATTCTCCTCAATGTTTTGTGAACGTGCTCGTTTGAGACCTCCATTAAGAATGGGTCATGACCAAAACTACACCTCATGGTACGTCATACACTATAGATGCTTCTTTCTAGTGAGTTTTTTTCGTTCTCCACTCACATACGATGGGAGGACAAGTACTTCACAAATGAATTCCACATTGGATAATCCAACAATATGTATAACTTGTTGAGTAATGTCAGATTCAGTGGCAAATAATGACCAGCCTGCGATAAGAGGAAAATGCGATTGACAAATGGTACATCATTTTCCTTCATTTTTTAGGTTTGGAATTACATATGGTCGAATCGCGGCTTAACATTTGTGTGCCCTCTGCCGTCATGGCTCGTGGTTCGTCGAGTATGAGGTGTGATAGTTAACGATTTTTTGGTGGAGAAAGCATAAAATTGGACTTTTTTTTTTCATTCCAATCACATTTTTGGCATTTTTTGCCTCAATCTTAGTCGGGAAAATCCATCGATTTGGCAGGTGCTCTCCACAGTCGCCATGAACAGGTCGCTGACATGTACCAAAGAGTTTAAAACTTGTATGATAGTTTTTCCCGATTGAAGGGGACATGATAAAGCAGTGAAGATGGATGGAAACATTCGGGCATGACTTTGCGTCAAGAATGTGGTCAAAACACGCAGGTAGGACAGATTTATCCAAGACTTGAACCTCTTATAACATGTTTTGGATTTAAAAACTAAAATGGTATATAATCAGGTGATGTAGGTTTTTGAAATGTCACTAGTACGATTTCACCACCAAAGGAATTTGTCGAGCCGTCGGGCTGAACTACCTGGATTATTTCGGTGCTGGGATCATCCGCCCCCTGCAGTCGGCTACGGCTTTGTCGAAAAGAAGGGGAGTTCAGCACTGTTGTTGAAGTGAGGCCGTGTGTTGCTCTTTGCGTGGTGGACCTTACCTGGAACGAGTGGAGTCTGTTCGTTTGTCGATCCGACTGATCGTTCTCTGAGGCAAACAAGAAGATTTTTCTGCGGCTGCAACCGGACCGCATTGTCGCTTGCACCCCCGTCCTCGTCCTGCCAATCTTTCGGGTCTCGCATTTCCAAAAGGTTCGCAAACCGGTGGGTGAAAGGCGGCGGAGAGTGACGCAGCCCGAGTTGGATCCAGCACCCAGCCGCATAAACGAGGTCGGATCGGCCTGGCAGTGAGGTGGCGCAGCGCGACGCTGCCTCGGGATCGTGCCAGCGTCGACTCGAGGCAAAACCAACGTGGTTCTGGCGTGGCATCTCCGTGACGTGGCCGTCCCGCCCCGCCCCCCCCTACAAATCCCCCCGCGCGGGCCTCCTCGCCGCCGATCAGTGGGCCGTTCTCCTGCTCGGAGGTAGGAGTTTAGAGGTGAGGCTTTTCGCGGGAAGTGGCTCGGCAAGCTGACATGGCGGCAGTCAACGCTGACGTGTGCTTCGGCACACGGGGTTGACACGCGCTTTTAGGTTTGCCGCCGTAAAGCGTCTGTAGCGAAGGTGGTGGAAGTGGTGGAGTACGGATTTTGTACGGTTTTGGCCTCCGGAGGTGACTATATTGACAACTTTTCGCGAACCCCCCCCAGATTGCTGACTTCCGAAGCCAAAGTATCCATTTTTTGGGTTTGAATTTTTAAACGCTTGCCGAGCCTAGCTCTGCGGAGGTCATCAGCCTTCACGCAGGGGAATAGAAAAAGTGTATTTTTCCTGCTTCCCTGTTTGAATTTGCAAGTTTGAATTTCGACGCCCGAGTCGCATACAAACCCCTGGACACCATCTCGAGGCGCCTTCCGTCGGGCGTCGCTGCATGCGTGGTACTTGTAGGGCTCCTCGCACTTCATGCAGGCACGCCCACTGTGTCCAACAGCCCTCAGCACTCGCCCTTACCAGCAGACGTGGCCACCAGCCAGCACACCATAGAGCACCAGTTGTACGCCAACTCTGTCTCCATCACCGGCCCTTCCCCCAACGCGCAGGTTCCCGACCTGTCCGAGTCGCAAACCGAGCCGTTCGGTGATTACCGCACGTGGGAAGAAAGCCGTCGGGCTGCTCGTTGGGACGCTCGCGCCTCTGCGGCAACTACTCGTAGTTGGCGCCGCATCCTACGTGGGGAGGAGAACATCGACGATCCCCGTCACAATGACACGGGGTTCAACGGTCGGCCATGTGTTGGAGGACCCCGTCCCGAAGGGTACCGCCATCACCACGATGACATCATTCCTCGCCCCCCTTCGACACTCATCAGTGGCCGTGTTTCCCTCGCTGAGCAGATGGAAGCACTTCTCGCACCTGCCATTGTCGCCAAGCCCGTTCCGGTTAACGATCCCGCAGCAGTGCATGAAGAAGCAGTCGGCGCGCCGCAGCCTCAAATCAGCATCAGCGTCACCGATGCATCCATGGCT